>VDFB02256254.1:0-167866 GCA_007258455.2 Sequoia sempervirens | reverse complement strand
ATGAGCCATCAATAGTAGTAAAGTCATAACTACATGCAAAGCTCTGAAATTAATTGCACTCAAAATTAGGTTAATTTTAGCAAGGAAAAATAGATGTTTTAACCAAAGAGTTTTTGTATCGCTTTCAAGCAATCATGGTAGGAGCATCTACCTCTGGCTGGCTGTCCGAAGTACAAAATAGAAGACCTGATTATGCAAATGTCTTTGGGCACTACTCATTCACTAATGCCCCAGCTCTAGAAGAATGACCATTTGAACGTTGTAGGAAGCTTCAACCTGACAAACGCATTTTGAGGGAGGTAGTTCAAGATATAACTAACAATGTTTATGACCCTCGGTTATCCACCAACCCTAAAAATCTTAGGGAAGGCACTTTTTAGAGAATGCTAGGCCATGAGTCTGCAAAGGGTTTTTCATTTCATCTTTGGAATAGTGGCCTACCACAGTTTGTGCTACCTGTTGTTCATCCATGCTCGGAGCTGGTTGACACATGCACAAAAAGGTTTAACATAAATACAGATACTATCAAGGGCCATGGGGTCAAGATCACCATTTCAGCCCAAGCTATATGGGATATGTTGTGTATCCCTGTGGGCTAGGGTGCAAACCTTTTTAATGAAGAACAGATGGACATCTTGGGGGAAGATATGTTTAGGAAAACAAGTTTTTATGAGGATGAAACAAAGGAAAGGCCATAGAGAGGATAGATTCACTGGCCCCTATCACTAAGAAAATTCAAGAAGGATACGCAGTTTGTGTTCTCGATGTTGGCTTGGGTTTTTGGTCTCGATGATGATGAAGAGGTTAACCCTTTCCAGTTTTCTCTAGGCCTTGCACTCAAAATAGAAAGAGTGTAGAGATGCTACGATTTCGTTGAAGTAATGGCCAGGAATATGAAGCTGCAGTTGAGAGACTACAGTGTAGAGTCCAAGTTCAGGTATTCTTCCATCCTGGTTCATTTACTATTGTATCATAATTTTGAATGGGTAGGGAGAAATGTGCCAGTATCTAGGACAGATGATAGAGGTTATATCCAGCCAATTTTTGTTTGGACCCCCATATTTTTCAGGAACAGGAGATTACTATCAATTTGCAGATTATTTTTTGAGACTAGTGCTACAAGATTTACTGCCTCGCCCCATCAGCCATTTTTCTCAAGAGGTTATAGAATGACTAAAGCATCCACCTATCCCAATGGATTACTTCCTTGACAAAGATTTCACATTCGTCAAGTTTCATGGTTTCCCTAGGGAGGTTTTCTAACTCCCCAGATTTGTGATAGATAGAACTTTTGCGTTGGAGGCTTGCCGACAAGTATCCACTACCGATAGGATTTATGGTGTGGGAAGGAATAAAGCAAAGCTTTTCGATCTTCTCCTTATGATTGCAAAGAGTCAAGTGGTATTAAGCAAATGAAAAGCTAAGGATGAGATCCAGAATCATTTGGTTGCTCTAAGTTTGGTCCTCATTTGTGACAAGAGGAATTATAACCTGAATGGGCATTTCAGTTTAAGGCACGAGTTCAGGGAGTATTTCCAAAGGATAAATCCTATTCAAGAGAGTGCATAAATATACATCGACTTGGCCCATATACCAGAGGAATGAACAAAATGGATAAGTTTTTATGAGCCCCAGGTACAATACTAGAGGAATATCCCAATGATAAAATCTCTTAATGTGCCCCTAAGGCATAAGGGATGGTCAAAAAAGAAAGAAGGCATGCTTTTGGAGGTTCCGACAAGAGATGAGGAATCCAAGCATTTTGTTCAGCAGCTTCCAACTTAATGAAGAGTTTAAGACACATACGATAGGGAAGTTGATTATGACAATATATCAATCCTAAGACAAGCCATGAAGTAGAGGAGGAACAGGTTCCACTCCTAATTCTTAGACCTAGGGAACTTGACAACTGAAGAAATTAGGGGCCAGGGGGTCCACAAGCCCCATCCACATCCCAACCCCGAAGCAAAGGAAAAGAGGCCCGACAATCCCCAAAAAGACCCTCAATGGTCGCTGATGTCCAAATATCTGAGGACTCTACCGGAAGGAGAACAAAATGTGATGGATCTAATTGTGCAAAGCGAAGGAAGATCTAGGACTTAAGTACCCCTGATATACTGATCTGTCAGGAGGAAGAAGTGGAATCTGCTTGCGGAATGTTTCATCGACTGCAGCTCAGGTAAGTTTTGCTCCCCCTCTTCTTCCTATTTTTGCATCTCTAGTGCAACCCTAGTCTCTTCCTGTTGAAAGTAATTCCCCATCTTCGGTTCCTAAACTAGTAGTGATAAATGCAACCCTTTCCATTGAAAATGAACCTACTAAAACTCTTCTGCATACCGAGAGAGTTTTATCTATCACAACTGCCTTTGTGTCATTAGTTGCTTTGTTTGAAGCCCCCATTGAAATCACCAAAGCTACGACTTTTCCCATTACTCACAACCCATCTACTTTTGTTAAGGAAACTCTCCATCATCCTTTTTCCACTTTTACCCCTATTGTTTCTTCCCCTACTCCTTTTGGCGTTCCTCCTTTTTCTATGATCACGCTGCAATTTGCGTCTCCTCACGATCATGTATCTAAAGTCTCCCCTACCATCACCCTGTTTGGACTACCCCCTGGTGCTCCCATTGTAGCTCAAAGTTTTGATGTCCCTCAGACTCTTCAAGGTCATTTTGATGCCACCAAATAGGCCTGAAAGACCAGGAAGTTGAAGATGTTGTCAAAGAGTGTCGAAAGGCCTGCCACCAAGAGGATTGAAGCTTGTTTTAATGAAGAGCATAACTCCTTGATTATCACCACAATGAGGCCTCTGGTTTCTAAACCCGAAGGGAAAATGCAGATGGAGGACTATGACATTCATGTTGTGGGTCTGGATCTGAGTGAAACTCGCCCGTGTGATAAAATGGTCCTAGCCAAAGCCACGCAAAAGGTGGTATATGTTGATTATGAATGACTGGATAGGAAATTAAGGAAGCATGAGGATGAGTTGGAAAATGTGAAAAGGATAGTGAGCAGGCTATAGAATAAGGTCTGATGCAAAGATGCTGAAATGACTCACATGAAACAAATTCAAGGCTAACAAGGAGACATGTCCAAGTTGTTTTCAAATACCCGAAATGAACAGGTTCAGCTTCATGCTGAAAATGAAAAATTAAAGAAATATTTGAGCCATGTCGGATCTTGAAATATTGGTGATCTATGGAGAGTCCACATTGAGGCTGAGGACTGAAGACAAGAAGTCAGAAGACTAAGCTCTGAGTTGGAAAATTCTCTTCGAGAGAAAGGTCAAATAAAAGAAAATACCAGAGTAAGAGAGGCTCATTGGAACCAGGAGTTAACTGTTGTAAGCAGGTTTGGATCCTTCTCTGTGATGAGAAGGTTAGTGGCTATGCATCGGGAGTAGGTAGTGGCTAGTGTGTGTGTATTGGGACCCGCCTTACAGTTCTTAAGGGACGTACGGGAACTAAATGCCAAAGTTGGTCTGATGGCTGATCATTTCATACAAACATGTTCACCCCAGGTGGCGGACTCCCAAATTTTTATTTCCAAATTAAGTATTGCCACCGATCAGATTCTTAGAAGAGTGGGAATTCCTCATCGAAGGGTCACCTCCATCAAAGCCAACAAGATTATCAACAGCCACCTAGCTGTAGTAAAATGCAAGGATCATTAGATGATACTAAACAAAAGAATCACCAAGATAGAAAAGGATTTCATTGTTTTGGTTGGTTTCAGGTTTCCTCCTCTGCTCTCCCCAAACCAAGACACATTAGCAATGGAACAAATCAATGAGACAATTCGACAAAAGATCCAAAATACTATTGAACTTCCAAGCTCGATTGTTGTACCCATGGTGGATGATTTTGAGCATGAAATCCATCCTCTTTCTCAACTCTATTATCATCTGGTTGGATGATTTGGACCCTTGTTTTACCATAAAATGTAGATTGGGATGCCCAGTGTGTCACTTTCATCAAACTCTAGGAACAGCCAGAGGCCTAGGTTTGAATCTTCGCATAAGCAAATACCCCTGTGAGTTGCCAGAACTATAAAGGGTTTTTTTGCCTCAGTCATTTTATTTCTAGGTTTGTATAAATGTTTTCAGTGTCGAGTGCACCCATGTTCAAATAAAACATCAAAAAGGTATGCAATGCACCATGTGGTGGCTATGTAGCTTTTCCCTTTTATTTTTGTTTTTGGAGGAGTTTTGAGACACATGTTTACTTGTCGGACGTTTCCCTGGGAGCTATATTTGCAAGCTCGGGAGTTTCTGCCCTGCTGACACGTCATCTCCTTGTCATGAGTTATCTTCACCGCTTATGAAGATATCTAATTGAGGAGTTTGTCTAAGCTGGATAGTTTTTCTTTTCTTGGTTTTTGGGACGGAAGTTTTGAGACGGCACCTCGCAGTAATGTGATCAATCAATTGTGTTTGTTGCCAGGCTGTTGCTCCTAGGATCTGATTGTAGTTGGGTCTTATCTTTCCTAAAATATCTAGAGAACATTAATGTAGGAGTTGAGGAGTTAATGCAAAGATCTTTTGCGGCCTAACCAAGAGTATGTGATTGAATCATGTGCTATCAACCGTCAACACCTGGAATTCATTACTTCTGGTTTGAGGTGGTGTTTTTCTTTCTTCAATGGCTATAAAAGGAAGGCAACAAAACCAAGAAAAGGGAGATTTTTTTGGAAAGATATTTAGATTTTAATTTTTCAGAAAAGGATCTTCCAAGAGGAACTATTTTTTCTTTAGAGGAATTGTTTCCTTTTTAATTTTCTTAAAGTTTTGAGAACTATATTTCGCAAGAAAGTTATAGAACTACTTTATTCTGGAAAATTATATCTATTAAGGTTTAAACTATTTTTGGATTGGCATCTGACCTTTCTTTCAAAGTTTAGTTTTAATTAAAGCACGAACTATTGAGGGGAATTTTTTGAGACTGTGCATGTATTTCCTTAGCTTTTTTTCTTTATATCATCATTTTGAATGAAACATTGTGTCTTGCAAGCTATATTCTAGTAGTTTAAATAGCAGATTTCTATGCTTTATGCTTGTACTACGAAATAGCAATTTTGGGAGAAATGGGACTATGTCATTGGACTTTTCTGTTATCTTTGAAGTTGTTATTTTTTGTGCTATGATGTATTAGGAGACAGAGTTCCCATAATTTCTGAAATATTATTCTCTTACTTTAAGAAATTTTGTGTTTGATCGGACCTCAATGAAAACTGCCTGCAGAAAGATTTGAAAGTCCACACTATGCTTGAAGTTAGCCTTTGTTGTTCGTTCTCTTTCTAACAATGAGGGGTTGTGGCATTCTATGTCCTTTATATCAATCATAGGAATATTTTGAATTTGAAATGTTGTAAAAGCTTTAGCATATCACCTTTCATGTTTTATATGTACATTTATCTTTCTCCCTTATCTCAAAACCCCAAAAAAAGAGTCGACTTTCTATAAAAAAAACCTCGAGGTATTCAGTGAGACGCAATTTGTCCCCCACTCATTGAATTTCCCATAAGACTATTGGAGAGGCGCAAGCTTTGATGATCAATAGATAGCTCGTTGAGTGATGAGGGAGGAGTTGGCCCTGGCCCTAGCTAGTGCCCTGCTTCCTTGGTGCCTTACAGTGACTCTGAAGATGAGATTGTGATTGCAATTCCACTTTCTATTATACGACCCAGTGAGGGTGGTTACTCAGTGGCTGGCAAGGCCAAGTAACACCCATGTCCTTTGCTAATGGTGTGGTGTTTAGGGTGATGTGATGATGTGGCTTCCAAATGGTGATTTTTGTTGTTTCATTTTGATGGTGACTGGTTCATGGGTTCATGTTGATAGTCATGATGGTGGTTACTCTACTATTGGTAAAATGTGCCAATTTTTATGATGCCTTTTGGAAGGCTTGTGTGGCATCTACGACAAATGGGTTAGCACTCATTTTTCTTTTTTGCTTTTCCCATGATCATGGAATGATTAAATGTAACAGTTTGGGAAATTAACCCCGATGAAATGAATATGAAATGTAATTACATTTTTTGCTAGATGCTTTTTCACTCCCTTGTGTTGTATAATGGATTTCATGGCTCCATGTAAGGAGTTCTAGTCTGAAAGCTTTGAGTCCAGTATGTCTTAGGTATAAGCTGATTGTAGTAAGAAATGATAATGTTGAATGTTCGATGAATTCACTCGCAAGTTGTCTTGGGTATAAGTCATATAGGTCATAATCTTAATAATTTTTGTATCGATTACTGATATTAGAACATAATTCAAAGTCCAAATTATATGATCTTTGTATATTTTCACATATTGTAAATGAAATTATCAAAGATTGTTTCATCTATCATCAATTGTTCAATTGAATGTGTGGCTTGATTTCTTTGCTTTAACTCAAAGGGTTAAGTAAAATGCTTAGGAAAAGTCATGGGTACATGAGAATTTATAAGGATTTGGTAAGAAGTAGTGTTTGGATAACATGAGTCTTTGCAATGTAAAGCATTACAAAGATAGTTTAAATATATCAGAATTGGATAATCAGTGTATTACTGGTTGTGTCATATTTGACTCCATTTACCCAACTTGATAAGGCACTGGTTGTTTATTGACTATTTAGCAATTAAATGAATGAATCCCATATTTGTCTATGGACTCAGAATCAGAAAAACATTTATTAAATTTTGCTAAATATGAATCACATGTTTGAAGTATTCCTACATTCTTAGCAAAATAAACATTAATTCGCTCAAAGTTCTTCCAAATATTTAGTGAAGTTAGTGTGTTTGCATTAAATAAGAATGGATCAGTATTGAAGTGTTCTTGATAATGTTGATGCACCAAATTAACATAGTAAGGAATACCCTCCTTGGTCCGATAGAGCCTAAAGTGAAGGAATAGAGACCTCAAAATTCTCTATTTGTTGTGTTGGCAACTAGCTCTTAGTGATTTTTGAATATAAAGGTTGGATACCTTTTAGAAGATTCCAAGGCTAGCAGGAAAATCACCAACAACAGTCTCTAGATTTTACCATATATACAATAATTGAAACAAGGTGATGAATTAATCAAATCACCACAAAAGACTATACCTTGTCAACTATACAAGTAAGGTAGGCTCTACGTATGAAATTAGGAAGAACAATATATGGTTGAATAATATAAAGAAACTCTACTTATTAATCCTCAAACATACCCATATATTTCCTTTACTATATTGAAAAGATACATTGCAAAAGCTTTGCACAAATTTTACAAACTTCTGGTTGAAAAACTAATCAATGATACATCAGGAAATGCATACAACACATGAGGAGACACTTTGCTAAGGTTAGTTTTACCTATAATAATTTAATCTTCAATTTTACAAATTTTATTACAAAAATATGATCCAATCAAGATCATTACAATACAAAATAGCATACCCATAACTGAATATTTGAAACATATAGTTTTATGTGAATACCTTTCTTTGCTGGTTGTGCAACTTTTTCTCTCTATAAAAATTTTTAAATGAAGAACCTCCAACCCTTAAAAAAATAACAAAAATTTCCTTTATAGTGTAGGAATAACTCAAAAACAAAACACCAAACACTAACTCGACTAGGATTTGTAGTCAATAAAAATCTGATCAAATTGACGGCAGAGGAGCTAGAAATCAAAATTCATATTGAGATAGGCCCTGAAAACCATGATGTTCATGTCATGCCTCTACATTGAATACTTTGTAATTGCATAGTAGAGAACTTCCATAAAATTTTCCACAAAATCTGGTCTACACTAGGGGGAATGTCCCTTCCATACATAGAGAAGTATGGGAACCACTTTTGCATTGAATATGGCATGAAAATCTTTGAAGAATAAGCCCTACAATAAAAAAATCCGATCTTAATAGCTGAAAATTTCAATAGCCATTACTGCAAGTGCTCTCACAAAATGGTGTGCCTAGCCATTAATAGATTTTAATTTGGGTTGTTCGATCTGAGATGGAGGGCCAAGATTCAAGCCTTTTGGGAAGCTTAAAATGTGACCCTTGATCTATATAAGACATAAGATTAATGGCTTGCATGCCCCCTTAAACCAACATAAACTTTTTTTAAATTTCTCCAAGAGAATGTGCTATGAAGAGGTAATGTGCTCCAATCGCGGACCACCACCTGTCATCACTTACTGCCTCTGTCGCTTAGTATATTCTTGCTTTGTGTTTGGTCTAATGAAACACTCTCTTAAGGAACTTAGCATTGCAATCAAAATTTGCAAAATTGATGTGCTCACTCTATGAGAATGTGCTTTGAAGAGGTAGCACACTATAATTTTAGAACATGTGTCCCACTTTATAATCACTACCCAACATGGTATTGCTATGTGATAGAATCAAAATAATATGTTACGAAGAAGTAATGTGTTGCATTAAGGGTTTGACACATATCCTAAGCAAAGCGAGGCTCATAGTTCTCAAGTGAAATATTCAAGCATGTACAAAATAGTTATTTTTAAGAGTGCGCTAGGGAAAAAGGGGTCCATGAGGCTACATATGGGAATATAAACCTAGGAATTTAAGGAATTTTGGAAAAAATATAATAGTCCTTGGTATGATTGGTATACAAGGTGAAAAGGGTCAGTTAAGACATTGGGTAAAGACCCATAATATGTGACTTAGAGACCGGGTTACCTGAGCAAGCAGTCAACATAGGATTAGAAGAAAAATGCAAGGCAATGCTTTAACCTAGGGTTTTAGTAGGGTTTAAGACCAGAGCTTGGAAAGGGGATTTTGTAACTTATAGGACCTAAGCATGATGCACCATTGAAAAATTCTCTAATCGGATATAATTGATAGGCACCACAAGGGAACCGACACAAGTTGAAAATAGTCCCATCGGTGGCTTTGATTGGGGACACGTACTTCAGTGAAGCATAGTGAGAATCTAGATCTCCAGATAGTAGACCAAAAAGAGGAACAACGAATAGACAAATACACTTCATCATGACAAATAGGGGTCATGACTGCACAAACACAACAAAAAATAACATATGATACAAAGGTTTAGAAAACCTCAAACTTAGGAGAATTTGTTCTTGAGATGTTGACCATGAACTAGAAGCTCCATGAAACTTCGATCAAGGCCCCTAAAATAGAATTTTCCTTGACCACATTCTTCAGCAATTTGATAGGGTCTGACCCATAAAGCATCAATTTACCCATGCTTTCCTTTGTCTTCTATCCTATAATTCCACATGAGGACAAGATCCCCCACCTTAAACTCTCTTTTAAAAGCCCTCTTATCAAAGAGGTACTTCCCCTTTTTTTGTCTCAATTTTTTTTTCATGTTCACACCTCTTGGTTTCTTCTAATTCAGTCAACTCATGAATTATTTTAGAGATAGCACCCTATTCCTCTCCCTCAAACTGATGCAACAACTAATAGACTAGTAATTCAAGGCTAATTAACAACTTGACCTAAACACCATACACTAATTCAAATCGGATCCTTCCAATATCCTTCTTGTATGTTACCCTATCTTCCCAAACAATAATTTTCAACTTACCATACCATATTTTCTTATTTGCATTTAAATTTTTTTGATAATATTCATGATGGACTTGTTTGATTTAGCTTGCCCATTTCCCTATAGATGCTAAGTGATGAATATGTTAAATAAATCCCATATTGTGGACACATGTCATTAAAATTCTTGGATCTAAAACACATTGCATTATCAACAACAACTCTTGAGGATACCCCAAACTTGTTGATTACATTATTTAGCAAAAAGTCAATCACTATTTTGAGGTAGCATTTCTTATAGGAATTTCCTCCACCCACTTTGTAAAGTAATCCGCGACTACCAATATCCACTTGTATCTATTGCTAGATTTTTTTTGCAATTTCCCCTATGAATTCAATACCCCACTACTAGAATGGAGTCTCCATTGAAATTGTTGTGAGGAGAAGTGCACCTGCAAACTTTGTCTTTCCAGAAAATCTTTGAAAAGCATCACATCATTTTATAAACTTGGCCACATCCTTGAATAATTTTTTCCACAAATAACCCATCCTCATAATCTTATGAGTGGTGTTCTTTGACATGTAATATCCACCACATAATCCATGGTGGCATTCCTCCATAACCTTTGTTGATTTCTCCTCATTCAAACATCTTAGAGGCACACCATCAAGGTTTCTTCTCATCAACTATCCCTAGGGAAATACATATCTTTGAGCCTTAAGCTTCAAATTTTTCCTTTTCTTCTCATTTAATTCAGGAGGACAATTTATGTTTTCCAAATAAAAAATAATGTCATTATACCAAGGATAATCCTTCAATGGACATGGAATAAAGAGGGGATCAGAGTTAACCTAACGGACTTCAACAACATCCAAATTTTCCTGAGTCGTTAATTTTTCTAGGCCTTGACCCCTAAACAATTTATTTTTTGTATCTCCATGTCATATTCTTGGATCTTGTTGATCCATCTACACCTTCTTCCTGATGCTTCTTGTTGGACAAAGATATCTCTTATAACAATCTATGGTACAAAAGCACTAATCTTAGCCGCTATAAGGTAGGATTTGAGATTTTTCACAACTTTGACAAGGGCGTATGCATGCTTCTCCATCACAAAATAGTTTTGTAAATTTGTAAAATTGCACCCCATGGTAATATCACATTTGTGAACTTTCCCCCCATATTCATGGCGCCTAGCCACATTTATGACAAGAACCTTCTGAGTCATAATTTTGCAATTTCAACTCCATAAGGACCAATGACAAATCAACTATAGTCTTCCACCTCACTTCTCATGAAACAGTGAGTCAGACACCTATGCAACATGCAAATGTTTGCATGGTGCACTAGTGTTGGCATGCTTTATCAAGTTCAAATGAGGAGTCTTGGGAGTCTTGGCCTATGACACATGTCATCATGGAAGGATTCAAAAAGTATTGAATCTTCCTGCACATGCAACTAATCAAAACTCATTTATTCACTCTCATTTGCAATACTTCTCACTTGAATTACCTCTAAATTTATATCTTCTTGCTCTTCTTTTCTACATCATGTTGCTATAGCAAAGCTTTTCCAGATTGAAGTCTCACCAATAGCCAAATCTTTCTTGCAAGCGCTTAATTTCATATCTATCAAGCTGAGAGAGAGCCATGGATTGTTGGCAATGCTCTCTTGCTTCTTGTCTATTTTCTATCATAATATCTATTGTGTCAATATCTCATGATACGAGTTATCCTCTGTAGCAAGGTTTACTTTTATCACTTTGGTACCTATTTTTTGATACGGGTTCTCCTCCATAGTGGGGTTTTCTTTAATCACTCTTTTGTCTACTTTACTTTATGTTTATTATTCTCTCTATCTATCTAGTTTTCCGTAGAGGTGGGAATGTTGGAAAAATAAGGACAGACAATTGAGAGGGGGGATGAATCAGTTGTCACATAATGATAAACTTTTCAAACTTAACTTAATCTCATATCTAATGAATAAGAAATTAACCATAAACAATTAACACATTAGAGAGATAGACAACACCAAGATTTTTACGTGGAAACCCTGTTAGGGGAAAAACTAGGGTGGATGTTAGTCCACAAGATTATACCCTCTTAAAATTATAATGAAATCAATAAAGGGGAATGCACATGCATTCAAGCACACTGCCTAGAGCTCACTGCTCAATTATAGAAGGGGCTCACTACCCAAAAATATAGAATAGGATTAAAATATAGAGGGTATGAACTGAGAAAATAGATTCTAGACAAGCCTGATTACAGTTCCAATTAAGCACAAAAAACTCCTTCAAAAACTACTTCACACTTCGCTCGATCTTCTTCACACTCTGCTCTACAATTGAATGATATTTGCACATACACACATAAGAGAACACTCAACACACAAGCACCTTCTCAACACATTACACCGATGAAACAATCGCTCTTATATATCTGCTACATGAGATTTCATCAACAACTTAGTCGGCTAGGAAAATAAAACATATTTGCAAATTTCGGACCAAATTTACAAATAAATTTTTAATGTGAATCCACCAAGGTTGGCCACAACATAGTGGATACCCAAATTAATATCACCAACACAAAAATACTTCAATTAATTCCTCCTCGAAGATCCACAACTCGCTACCACCAACATGTGAGCTAGGAACAAGAAAAATTGAACATATGCAAGAAAAATTTATGACCATGAGCACATTGATCAATGTGGACATACCACAAAGATAGAACATGATCTAAAAACATCCAAGAGAACCAAGAAACAATAGAGAAACATCCACAACAACTGAGATTTCTAGAATCACACAAAATTCACTCAGGAACACTTACAAAGACCGCAAAAACACTGTCAAACCACAACATGATCAAATCTATACATGGACCTCTAAAACTTCTGATAGATGCTCTAGATACTCTCAAGAATAAACCCTTTAGTCCACAGTAGCTGAACTTGAACGTAAATAACAAGACGCCTGCATGACCTTTACAGTTCCACTAGGAACCTGGAACACTTTCTTTTACAATTTTCTTGATATCCTCGACATATACAACCTCTAATACACCAAATTCTAATAGTGTTGACATCAATGACAACCACATATCAACAACACATCCACAACATCCAAAAATCTCTCCCTTTGGCATTGATGGCAACACATGATGTGAAAAATACCATCAACCCAACACACTTGCTTCCCTTTGGTTCTGACTCTTCTCAATTTCTCTTCGACCTTTAGAAGTATTTTTCACATTGCACTTCTCCCCCTTTGACAGCAATGGAAAAGGTAACCGTGACCTTTCCATATACACGCTCTAAAGCACATATCTACACATCTAACTACTCCCCCTAAGTAGTAGCCACAAAAACATCAATCTAGATCAGAATATAGCAATGTAGCTCGTGGATTGATGCAAGTAAATGCATCTCTTAGTTCTTATCAAGAGGGGTGATTACCCCTAGCATTCCTCTGAGATAATCAAAAGTATCCTTTGGTAACAGTTTAGTAAATATGTCTACAATTTGACTTCTTTCTCATTCACTTTCTCCCTCAAGAAGTGAAACTTGCTTGATATATGTTTAGTCTTAGAGTGCAGTACCAAATTCTTTGAAATATTTATTACACTTGAATTGTCACAGTATATGGCAATAGGCTCTTCATATATCACCCTGATATCTTTCAACATTTGTTTCATCCATATTACTTGAGTACAATTTTTTGCAGTAGCAATAGATTCTACTTCAACAGTAGATAGAGAAATGGAATTCTACTTCTTGCTCAACCAGGACACCAACTTCTTTCCTAGAAAGAAAGCACCACCACTAGTACTTTTCCTGTCATCCACATCTTTGGCCCAATCCACATCATTATATGCACTCAAAGTGAGATCATCATCCTTTGGATACCAAAGTCCAAAGTCAAATGTTCCTTTCAGATATTTGAAGATTCTCTTAATAGTAGTCACGTGCGATTCTTTTGGATCAGCCTAAAATTTTGAAACCATGCATACAACATTCATAATATCTGGTCTAGTCTGGGTTAAATAAAGCAATCCACTGATCATTGAATTGTATCAAGTTTGATTCACCTTAGGAGAATCATCATTCTGTGTTAGCTTACATCCGATCACCATGGGAGTACCAACAGGCTTTGAATCTTCCATCCCAAATTTCTTCAGTAGCTCTCTCACATATTTGGAATGAGATATGAATATCCCCTTGTCTAACCAGGTCACTTGCAATCCTAGAAAGAACTTCATCTCTCCAATCATACTCATCTCAGATTCATCCTTCATCTCATCAAAAAAATTCATACATAGATTGTCATCTCCTCCAAAAATGATGTCATCAACAAAGACTTCCATAATTAACTCTTTATCATGATCTAATTTGAAATATAAGTTGCTATCAATATTACCTTTAGTGAATCCAAGCTTTAGTAAGTATTTGTCCAATCTAGCATACCAGGCTTTGGGGGCTTGCTTGAGTCCATATAGAGCTTTCTTCAAGCAGCAAACCATATCTTCCTTGTCAATTAGCTGAAATCCATCTGGCTATTCAATGTATACTTCTTCTAGTTCTCCATTCAGAAATGTTGACTTCACATCCATCTAATAGCCTCTATAGTCTTTGTATGCAGAATAAGCAAGAAATAATCTAACAAATTGCAACAGGGGAAAAAATTTCTTCAAAATCAACACCTTCCATCTGAGAATACCCTTTACATACTAGTCTTGCTTTATTTTGCACTACTTCACCTTGTTCATTCAGCTTGTTCCTTTCTACAACTCCATTATGTTGAGGGATTCGAGGAACAAAGAATTGTCTTTTGATTCCATGTTCTTCACAAAAAGAGTTGAAGTCCCTGGAGGTGAACTCACCACCTCTGTCAGATCTCAGACACTTGATTTTCAGACCTTTTTCATTTTTCTACCATAGCCTTGAAACTTTTGAACTTTTCTAATGCTTCACATTTTTCTCTTAAGAAGGAAACCCATATCATTCTAGAGTAATCATCAATAATTAACATAAAGTACCTTTCTCCATGAATATTTTTGACTCTTGAGGGACCACAAAGGTCAGTATGCAACAACTCCAGCAAGTCATTTGAATGAAACTATTTTCTCCAGAAGGAGACTCTAGTCTGTTTACCCATCTGACATTCCTTACAAATTGTGTTAGCAGGCTTCACTAGCTTAGGTAGATCTCTTACTGCTTGAGTGGAACTTAATTTGACAATGCTATCAAAATTTATATGAAACAGCCTCATATGCCACAACTAGATTTCATCTATTTGAGCAATTAGATAACTCTCACTCACAGTATTTAGGTGAAAAATATTACCTTTTGTCTATTTATCTATAGCAATCATATTGCCAGAACTTCCATGTATCTTGCATCATCCATCTTTGAATTGTAGATCATAGCATTTTCCCACCATCTGTCCAACACTTAAAAGATTGTGCTTCAAGCCTTCAAAACAAATAGCATCATCAATGTCATCCTTACCACTAAGACAAATAGAACCTCTACCATGAATCACACTAGCATTATTGTCTCCAAATCTTACAATACCACCATCATACTTCTCTAGACTTAAAAGTTTGTTTTTATCACCAGTCATATGATGTGAAAATCCACTGTCAATAACACACTCATCCTTTTCTTCAACTCGGGCTGCAAGAGCTTTATGATGTTTTGTAGATTCAGCAGTCACAGGACTATTTTCAACGGTAGAAATGAAAACCCATTCATCTTCATTTTCATTATCCTTATCAAACTCATCATCAGTCATTCCTTCTTCAGAAAAGTAACATTTCTTTTGGAATCTAGACTTGTTAGGCTTAGTTCTAGAAACTCTTTCAGGACATCTTGATGAAAAATGACCTATTTTACTGCATGAAAAACATTTAATAGGTAATACTCCTTCATACTTACCTTTTCCTCTACCTTCTTTCTTTACAATCAATGCTTCCAATTATTCTACCTCTCTTTCTTTATCTTCAATTTGTTTCAGTTCTTCATCATACTTGGATATCTTTCTGGAACATTCTTCTGGACTATATCTTTTCTTATTACTTCCAGATACAGTAGCCTTAAATGTTGATTCAATTTTCATAATATATTCACCAAATTCACTTAGTTCAAAAGTAGCAAGCTTACGAACCAGTGTGTCTCTTGACATCTTTGTTATTGATCTGAGCTCTTCAATGGCGTGAGCCTTCACTTTGTAGGAGGAAGGAAAGGATCTGAGTATCTTAACCACAATTTTATCCTCATCCAGAGAACCACCGACACATATAATACCCATCACTATTTCATTTACTCTTTGCATAAAAGAAGTGATATTTTCATCTTCACCCATCTTCAAATTCTAATACTTTCCTTTTAAACTTTGTAGTCTATCCATCTTCACTTGTGCATCTCCTTCATACAAGGTTTCCAACTTCGTCCAAATCTCATGAGCTATCTACAGTCCTACCACATTAGCCATCTATGAATCTGTCAGATCTCTCACCAAAGCTTCAATAGCCCTAATATTTTTTTCAGCATCTTTGATCTCATCAACAGTGGAGGGACCATTCTAAGGAATAACATATGGATCTTTTGTAATCTTCCAATAGGCTTCACCAATACACATTAGGTGACATTGCATCCTAACTTTCCACAGTGAGTAGTTAATTCCATCAAATCTTGGATTGTCCTTGAATGTTGCCATCTCAAATCACCTCAAGCTTTTAGACTTCTTCAAAGGAACCTGCTCCGATACCAATTGTTGGAAAAACAAGGACAAACAACTGAGAGGGGGGGTGAATCAGTTGTCATAGAATGATAAAATTTTCAAACTTTACTTAACTTAATCTCAGATCTGATGAATAAGCAATTAACCATAAACAATTAACACATCATAGAGATATAGAACACCAATATGTTTACGTGGAAACCCTACTAGGGGAAAAATCATGGTGGATGTTAGTCCACAAGATTATACCCTATTAAAATTATAATGAAATCAATAAAGGGGAATGCACATGCATTCAAGCACACTACCTAGAGCTCATTGCTCAATTACAAAAGGGGCTCTCTACCCAACAATATAGAATAGGATTAAAATCCAGAGGGTATAAACTGAGAAAATAGCTTCTGCACAAGCCTGATTACAGTTCCAATTAAGTACAAAAAACTCCTTCACAAACTACTTCACACTCTGCTCTACAATCGAATGATATTTGCACATACACACATAAGAGCACACTCAGCACACAAGCACCTTCTCAACACATTACACTGATGAAACAATCGCTCTTATATATCCGCTACATGAGATTTCATGAACAACTTAGTCGACTAGGAAAATAAAACATATTTACAATGTCGGCCAAAATTTACAAATAAATTTTTAATGTGAATCCACCAAGGTTGGCCACAACATAGTGGAGACCCAAATTAATATCACTAGCACAAAAATACTTCAATTAATTCCTCCTTGAAGATCCACAACTTGCTACCACCAACATGTTAGCCAGGAACAAGAAAATTTGAACATACACAAGAAAAATTTCTAACCACGAGCACACCGATCAATGTGGATGTACCACAAAGATAGAGCATGACCTAGAAACATCCAACAACACCAAGAAATAATAGAGAAACATCCACAACAACTGAGATTTCCAAAATCACACAAACTTCACTCAGGAACACTGACAGACACCACAAAAACACTATCAAACCACAACATGATCAAATCTATACGCGGACCTCTAAAAATTTTGGTAGATAATCTAGATACTCTCGATAATAAATGCTTTAGTCCACAATAGCTGAACTTCAACATAAAGAAAAAGACGCCTTCATGACTTGCACAGTTCCATTGGGAACCTGGAACACTTTCTTTTACAATTTTCTCAATATCCTTGACATATGTAGCCTCTAATACACCAAATGCGAATAGTGTTGACATCAATGACAACCACATATCAGCAACACATCCAGAACATCCAACAAGGAACACCAAAATAAGGGTTTGATAGAGGCAAACCCTAAAATAGCCCCAACATTTTCCTCTTTTGTCTTATATGCAAGTTGTTTGTGTGGATCTTTGCAGGAGGAATCAAAGCATGTGACCTCTTGTAAGTCTATCATTTACTCTCCTTGTCATTTATATACATTCTTATTTTTTTAAAAGTTATAGATTTAAACAGACCTCAGATCTAGAACAATTAGTGGATCCTTTGAGTTCTGACTGAGATTTTAGTTTATATCTATATCAGACGCCAGTGCATACTTAATACATTAGTGTACCACACTGATCTCCTATTCCTGCACTACTCTCCTTTAGCCGAGAGCTTCTCCTTCTATCTTAAAAATCTCAGTGATATGCTCTTTCAATTCTTGAAGTTGTCTTCCTATGATGATCCCTAGAACTTTGTTTTTAATATTTTTTTGCAATCTCTTTCATCTTGTTCAACTTATTAGGTAGTTTGATTTAGTTTAGGAAAGTTCACTCCCTTAGGATCTTTGGTGTCCTAGAGACTTGGAAGTAGTGAATCCCCCTTCTTGACATTTTTTTGTGAACCTGACATGAATCACGTCAGATATTTTTCTGCAATGTTTTAATGTTTATGATAATGCTTTTCTAAGGAAGATTTCAATATGTTAGATGATGAACTGGATGATTTCTTAAAGGAATTTTCTCCTATCCATAGATCTCCTAAATAAACTTCTTCATCACAACTATCTACTTCCTCTTCACAAGCCGAGAAGTCTGTAAATATAGTGATTGTCTCTATGGCCCCTCAAAGGCCTAAGAGACCCATCATTTACTTGACTCCAACTAGTCCCTCTCCTAACAGAATTCATTCTATCCATGGGATTCTAGTCTCTAGGGACTTGTCAGACCTTTACACGAGATTCTTAAAAGCTACAAATTCTTATAATGTTGTAGGGAACACATACAATATTAGAAGAAATCAGAAAACCTACTTCTCAACCTACTTCTATTCCAACTTCTTTACTAGATTCTCAACCAAGTCTTCCTTCAACACAAAATCCCATGACTAAAGCACTTGGTGATTATGATCTTGTTGAGAAACTTTGTGTTACTCTGGCTAAGATCTCACTATGGGACTTGCTTTAGTTCATGTTGATTTATCAAGGTATGCTTTAGGAAGCCTTGCAAAATACCCTCTTACCTTCTTCTACTAGGCCGAAAGATGTTAATGCATTGATAGCTCATATTCATGTGGATTTGTTGAATATTACGTTTTATCTATAGTAACTCTCACCCCCAAAATTACATATGCGAGTGGATTCTCTAATTATTATAGTGAATGTTAATAACATTCTTATTATACATGCTCTCATTGAAACAGGTTCAACTCTCAATGCATGTAGCATAGACTTATTACCTAAGATTAAAATGTATTCAGCTTCTTTAGTTGCTTCTTCTTTGTATATTTTTGGATTCTATAATGTTGGTCACCAATCCCTAGGCATGATAATCTTGGATTTGAGGTTGGGACTCGTTACTATACCCACCTTGGTTTATGTAATGTTTGGTAATTTACCTTATAATATTCTTTTGGTAAGACCTTGGATTCACTCTTTGGGTTATGTAACCTCTACCTTACATTGTTGCATAAAATTTATTGCTAATAATGAAGTAATTACATACAAGGGTAACCTTGATGTCGTACACCCATGCGAGATGGCAACTACTAGTTGGGTCATGGTTGTTTCCACTCTTAAAAATTGTATTTCATCAATATCTTCTAATGCATTGGAATTCTCTTCATTGGTACCTACTTCAAGGGCTACCCCTAAGATGGATGCTCTTGGAGAAGGTTGGCCTGAAATGAAGAATCCTAAGTCTTCCCTTTCCACTTCTTCTGAATTGAATGCATGTCTTGGTGATGATTGGGGGTCCTTGGAATTCTCTGAATTCTTCATCAAAAATATAAGGTAGATCCTATCCACCGTGACCTTCTGATAGTTTCATGCACCTCTACCAAGGAAGTTGATCATCCTCTCACCAAGAATAAC
Organism: Sequoia sempervirens; assembly: GCA_007258455.2. Lineage (NCBI taxonomy): Eukaryota > Viridiplantae > Streptophyta > Pinopsida > Cupressales > Cupressaceae > Sequoia > Sequoia sempervirens. The sequence goes on along the minus strand of VDFB02256254.1, from coordinate 148,319 downwards.
AATCAGGATCCTATCAAGGAAAGTGATTGTTCTCTTGTTGAGGAAGATAATCATGCTTCTACTGAGGAAATTAATGTTTGTAGCCCTGATAAGAAGGATGATTGTGATCTTTTGGATGCATTTAATACTCATTGGTGGAATAATGCTCTCTATGTGGATCCACCTTCTTCTCAGGGTTTGCAAACATGTTATCGACTTGGATACAAAATAGTCTCTAAATATGGTTATAGACATTAAGGTTGTGGTTGTATCAAATAAGGAATATAAGTCCCTATCCAAGTTAGGCCTCGCAAGCATAACTTGGAGTTGGGTTGTTCTTTTGAATAATCTAGGAAAAAACCATGGTGGAGTGTCAACATGATTTATGTCAAGCTTCTTGATCTAGTTCATCCCGAACTGATTAAGAGTAAAGTATAATCTAATATATTCACTTTGGATGTTTTCTCCTCGGAGGAAATCCTAGAGGAATTCTTAGGTTTCTACTCCTATTTACCTCCTTATCACCATAAATGTTGAATCCCTTATCGCTTGCATAAACAAGCATACTTTGGAGAATCTATTTTGAGTATGGATGAAGAGGCTCCTTTATCTAATGTAGATTATGATGTTGCTATTCCCCATCCTAAAGATCGTATTTCTCTCCTCAAATGGGATACTACTGATCTTTTCATGGATCCTAAATCTTATAAAAAGGTGATTAAAATCATAAAGTTCTTGTCTTCAAAAGAGTCTAAATAACATTCTGAATTGTTATAGTCTCATCTTGATATCTTCACTTGGTCATACAAGGGCATGCCCGGTATTGATGAGCCAATAGTGGTTCACAATATTGTCCTATATCCTAATGCTAAGCCTATTAAACAAAAGATATAAAAGATGAATCCCAAGGTTGCATTGTTAGTTAAGACTAAGATAGAGAAGCTATTAAAAGGGGTTTTTATCCATCTTATTGACTATTTTCCTTGGATATCAAATATTATTATTGTTAGAAATTTTGATGGAAATATTCATATTTGCATTGAATTTCATGATCTCAATAAGGCTTCTCTTGAGGATGATTTATTTTTTCCTAATATCGATATGACTGTAGACTCAACCAAAGGTGATGCCTTGTTTTCCATCATGGATGGCTTCTCAAGCTATAGTCAAATTTGTATTAACCCGAAAGATCAGTATAAGAAAACCTTCAATATCCCATGGGGTACCTTCTATTATGTGGTCATGACATTTGGATTAAAGAATGGATGCATAACTTAATAGTGGGTGATGGCCTTAATATTTCATGATTTTATTCACAAAATTCTAGAAGATTATGTTGATGATATATTGGCTAAGTTTATGAATCATCTAGATCATGTAGAAAATCATCTTATTTTTGAAAGGCTTCAACACTATAAGATGATACTAAATCCTATTAAGTGTGTCTTTGGTGTTGACATTGAAAAGCTTTTAGGATTTATCATTTCTTACAGTGGAATCAACGTCAAAAAAAAAGATTGATGTAATTGTTAACATGCCTCCACCTAGAAACATCTCTAAGTTGCATAGTCTGCAAGGGAAGATTCAATAAATTTGAAGATTCATATCTTGGTCGATTGCACCCTTCCTTTCACACGTTTTCTAAAGAAATATTTTTATTTCTGATGGGATGATGAGTGCGAGAAATATTTTGAGTCAATCAAAAGTTATTTGGCCAATCCTCCTATCTTAATTTTGATTATGTAGGATAGACCCTTTCTACTTTGTATTGCTACATCACCTTATGCTTTAGTAGATTTGTTAGCTTAGTATGATGATGATGGTAAGGAAATAGTCTACTACATTAGTCGAATCTTGGTGGATTAAGAAACTTGTTACTCTACCATGGAGAAATAGTGTTTGGCTCTCGTCTTTGCAACATAGAATTTAAGACATTACCTTCTTCATGTTGAAAATCATGTCATTGTAAAAAGTGATCTTTTAAAGCATTTTTTTGCTAGAGTCGATCTTGTTAAAAGGTTGGAAAAATGGATAATGTTTCTTTCAAAGTTTGACATCAATTTTGTAACTCAAAAATCCATTAAAGTTCAAGTTGTTGATCAAATGGTAGAAGCTCCCTCATCTCACTCTTTCCCTAATTTTGACTTACTCTTAGATGAAGACCATTTTACAATTAATCATGAGCCTATATGGGAGATGTATTTTAATGGATAAAGATGTCAAGCTGGCTCTAGAGTGGGAGTAGTTTTGATCTTTCCTAAGGATAAGCCAATTCCTCTACCATTTCCATTGGAATTTTATTACACTAACAGTATCATTGAGTACAAATCCCTTATCATTGGCTTGTGTGCCATGATTTCTTTAAACATAAAACATCTTTGCATACATGGTGATTTTGAACTCATCGTAAATCAAATTACGATGACATATTATGCAAAGAAGAATAAGCTATCTCAGTATCGAGATTTGACCTTATCCTTTCTTGATCATCTCTCCTCTTTCACGATAGATAGTTTTTATGTTAAACAAGACAACTAAGAGGGGGGTGAATCAGTTGTAGAAAATTTAAAATTCTTAAAACATTCACTAGAATATAGATCAATCACAATTCTTTACTCCAATAAATAATTAAACATTAAGTGCAAGTGCATAAATAGAAAACCATCACACATACACGGTAACACCAAATTTACATGGAAAACCCAATGAGGGAAAAACCACAGTGAGGATTAACTCGCACTATAGAGAATATCAAAACCGATTAAAAAGGCTCACTTCAAAAACAAGGACTCACTATCCAGATCAAGACTCACTATCCAACAGGTTTAATCACCCAGAGGGCTCACTGTCATAGAGATACAAAGAACATAGAAGAGATGTGTTACAAAGAGAAAACAATCTCAATGCAACAAAGAATTCCAACACAATTTTCTCAACCACTTTCAAAAATGCATGAATGATATAGTCCACCTTCAGCTCACTGCATTCAAAAAATTATTATTTAGACTTCACACTGATATTCCACACTCGCATCACACACACATGGATTTTCATTTGTTTCACATCTATCTGCTCTATTTCTTTGCACTTATCTCCTTGTACATCTTTCACCACTAACTCATCCTATGTTTATACCATCTTCAACTTTGAAACATATCCAAATTCAACCATCCATCATTAAATTTAAATTAGTTCAATGAAAAAACATCCTAGGGTGCAATTATAATGAGGGTGAACCAAACACACGCTTGATGAGGACCCACGTAGGTCCCAACACACTTCATCAACTTCAAAGGTAGTGTTCAACACAAGGTCGGCCAAACCAATGTAAAACACATAGAAAAATTAAGCACATGCAATCCTTAGCACTATCAACTCCTTCCAGACACCAAAGTTATCTTCAACATGATCATAAAAAATGAACTCTAGAACCACAAGTTATAAGAATTAACCAAAGAGAAATCTAGACCAACAACATTTCTCTCGAACCTCAGCTAGAAGCACAGAAAACCATAGTTCACAATTGGTGAACATAACTAACACTGTAAAATGAATCAAAAGCCAAAAATATGGATATACAAGCTTCCAAAAACCATGGTTAACATATATAAACCACACAAACATAGAAGCAAATCCCAGAGAAAAACCTAAAGAAACCACTGAACACCTACAACATTTCTTCATTACAATTTTCTCAAAATCCTCAATATATACAACCCATAACCTGCATCCATGACATCAATGAGAACAAAAATTAGTTGATAACAAATTGACCAATTGACCAATTGACATCAATGAAAATACCTTCATTCTTTCAACAATCTCCCCCTTTTTCATTGATGGCAACACATGATGTGAAAAAACATCAAAGATAACATACTAACTTTAAACACACTTCTCATTATTTTGATTTTTGTTTCTCCCCTTTAGTAGATAATCTCTTTTTTCACATCTCTCATCGCCCCCTTTGAAATCAATAGCAAAGGAAAAATATGTTTTACATTGATTTCCCCTTTGACATTAAGAACAAAATACTCATTCAATGACAACACATGACACTACCTGCTCCCCCTAAGAGGTAGCCACTAAAACATCAGTCCAAAAGAAAGATAGATCAATAGATCCACCAAATTAGTTCAAGCAAGGAGGGGAAATGACCCCTAACTTCTCCTGGAGATACTCAAAAGTATATTTAGGAAGAGCCTTCATAAATATATCAACAATTTGATCCTTCATAGGGACATACTCAAGATTTACTTCATTCTCCACAACATTCTCTCTCAAGAAATGATACCTAATAGATATATTTTTTTTCCTCAAGCGCATCACTGGATTCTTTGAAATGTTAATTGTACTTGTGTTATCACAAAAGATAGAAATAGGATCATCATACACAATTGTGATATCTTTCAATGCCTATTTCATCCTTAGAACTTGTGTACAACAAGATGCAATAGTAATATACTCTACTTCAGTAGTAGATAAGGAAACTAAATCTTGCTTTTTACTCAACCATGCCACCAATCTGCAACCAAGAAAGAATGCACCACTACTTGTAATTTTTATGTCATCTACACATCTATCCCAATCTGCATTTGTATAAGCACTTAGTGTAAACTCAGTATCCCTAGGATACCATAATCCATAATTTTTAGTTCCATTAAAATATTTGAATATTCTTTTAATAGCAACATGTGTTTCCTTAGGATCTTCTTTAAATCTGGCCACAAGATAGACAACATGCATAATATTTGGTCTAGCAATAGTCAAATACAATAGTCCACCAATCATAGATCTATATTTTCTCTAATCAGCCTTAGGTGAATCATCATCTTTACCTAATTTGCAACCAATCACCATAGGAGTGCATACTGGTTTGGAACCATCCATCCTAAACTTCTTCAACATCTCATACTTAGATTATGAAATAAAAATTCCTTTCTTTGTTTGATTAATTTGTAGCCCAAGAAAGAAATTCATTTCTCCAAACATAGACATCTCAAATTCTTTTTGTATTTCTTCCACAAACATCTTACACCTAGTTTCATTTCCTCCAAAAATAATGTCATCAACATATACAACCACAATCAAGATTTTTTCATTCTCAATTTTAAAATATATATTACTATTTACTGTACCTTTGTTGAAACCTTGTTGAATCAAGTACATGTCTAACCTTGCATACTAGGCTCTAGGAGCCTTCTTCAATCCATATAAATATTTCTTCAATCTGCAAACCATATTTGATTGATCTAACAACTAAAATCCTTCTAGTTGTTCCATGTAGACCTCTTCTTCTAGCACACCATTCAAAAATGTGGACTTGACATCCATCTAATAGAATTTCAAATATTTATGAGCAACAAATGCTAAGAACATCCTGATAGCTTCCATTCTTTCCATCAGAGAAAAAGTATCCTAAATATCTATGCATTCTTGTGAGTAACCCTTACACAAAGCTTTGCTTTATTTCTAACCACTTCTCCATTCTCATTCAACTTATTTTTGAATACCCACTTTGATCCATTTTTTTTTATGTCAATCTTGGGACCAATTACCAAGTTTCATTCTTCTCAATCTACGAAAATTTCTTCTTTCATAGCTTCCATCCAATGCTCATCTTTACATGCTTCACTTACAGTCCTCGGTTCAATCTTAGAAATTAAACACAGATTTATCTCACTAGCAGTAGCTTTGCTTCTTGTCAATACTCATTTTGTCTTGTCTCCAATAATCTAACTTTTTGAATGATTCTTCTACACATATCTAGGTGTCTTAGAGGACACCACTGGAGATTCATCTTCTTCTTCATTCTGCTTCTCTTTCTCATCCTTCTCCTATTCTTCCACGACCTCTTCAATCCTTACATAATTAGGTTCATCAAATACATATCCATCAACATCAATTGAATTCTTCATTTCTTCATCAACCTTAACATTTGAGCTTTCTACAATCCTCCTCAATGTTTTATTGAAATATCTATAGGCTTTTCTTTCAGTAGAATATCCAAGAAAAATGCCTTCGTCACTTCTTGCATCAAGCTTTCCTAAATTTTCTTCATTCCTTCTAATATAAAATTTGCTTCCAAATTCCTTGAAATACTCAACAGTAGGAATTCTTCCACACCATAGCTCATAGGGTGTCTTTGTACTATTTTCTTTTGCTTGAACTCAATTGAATACATAAACAAAAATATGAGTAGCTTCTCTCCAGTAAAATTTTAGTAGAACAGTCTCAGTAATCATTGATCTAGCGGCCTCTTGAATCGTTTTGTTCTTTCTTTCAATAACTCCATTCCGCTGAGGAGTTCTCGGAGCAGATAATTATCTTTTTATTCCATCCACTGCACAAAACATATTAAACTCATGGGAGGTGAATTCACCACATATGTTAGATCTTAAGAATTTTATCCTCAAATTTACTTCATTCTCAACCATAGCTTTGAATGTCTTGAATATATCTAATGCATCTTATTTCTCTCTAAGACATGTAACTCATGTATACCTAGAATAATCATCAATAAAAAGCATAAAGTACCTTTCAATTTGTCGACTTCTCACTCTTGTAAGACCATAGAGATCTATATGAATTAAATCCAATAGTCTAGTAGTAGATTGTTCCTTTGATCTATAATGGTTTCTTGCTTGCTTTCCAAATTGAAAATTCTTGCAAATAGCATTAACAGGCTTTGTAATCCTTGGTAAATCTCTCACGACCTGAACTGCACTAATCCTCACCAAGTTATTAAAATTCATATGACACATTCTCTGATGCCATAACCAATTTTCATTAATCTAATTCATAAAGAATCATCCATCAGCACCCTTAAGTTGATAGATATTTCCTTCATATTTATTTTCTGCAATAATCATTGTTTTGAAATCTTTCTTGATCTCACATCTTTCATCCTTAAATACAAGATTATACCCTTTACTGCACATCTATCCAACACTCAAGAGATTATGCCTTAAACCCTTAACATAGTAGACATCATCAATATTATGCTTTCCATCAAAACTTATTGAACCTATCCCACAAATCTTAGCTCCAGTATCATCTCCAAACATAACTAAGCTTCCATCATATTTTTCAAGTTTAACAAAATTACTCTTATCACCAGTCATGTGATGTGAACAACCATTGTCAACAACCCAATAGTTCTTTTCTTTTTTAGCATGTAGGGTATAGATTACAGTACCTTCATTTTTCTCCTTCTCCGGAGGGCATTCCTTCACCTATTTTTTAGAATTAGTAGAAGTAGGTTCATCTTTTATAGACAAGAACAAGCATTCATTGTCACCGGGTCCTTCGTAATCAAATTCTTCATCAGATATACTAGAATCTTCATTGACATAGTATGCTCTATTGATCTTACATTTCTTTTCTTCCTCATATCTTTGTTTATTCCTCTTAACTCTTTCTGGACACCTCAAAGCATAATGTTGTATTCCTCCACAACTAAAGCATTTAAAGGGTAACTTACCTTCATACTTTCCAGAGCCTTTCTTCATCCTTCTCAAAAATTTAGCTTCTACTTCATCAAGATTTTCTTCATTTGTATCTTTAGCTTTTGTGGCCTTAAAAGCGGTTTCTGATTTGGACCCATTTCTCAAATTCGGCTTTCTTATCTCATAAGATGTCAAATTTGTCAACAATTGATCTTTAGTGTAAGTCTTGTAATCTATATGTTCTTCAATAGCACATACATTTTCATTGTAAATATCAAGGAGAGTTCTAAGAATCTTCTTTACAATCCTAGATTCATCTGTTAAAACACCAAGTCCTCGCATTTCAACTACTACCTTATCCAATATTTGTACATAAGCTTTAAAATTATCATCTTCAAACATATGCACGAGCTCAAAATGTGTCTCCAAGTTCTAAAAATTTTCCTCTTTGACCCTTTCATCTCCTTCATGTTCCTTTTCCAAAGCATCCCATACTTCCTTAGTAGTCTTCATATTTTGAACTTTAATCAACTCGAAATGTACAAGAATATTCTTCAAAATGTACTTCGCCTTATTGTTCGCTTCATGTGCCTTGATCTCATCAGACATACTCAGACCATTAGCAGGAGGAGTGTAAGTATTCTTGTAAGCTTTCTCCACATCATATCCACAATACTCCATATATTCTTCCATCAGTATTTTCCAAATAGCATAACTAGTTCCATCGAACCTCGGATAATCATGAGTAACTATGTCAGCCATTCCAAACCTTCCTTAAGCGGTTAAGCTCCTTTCTAATCAAACAAGTTCTAATACCAATTGTTGAACAAGACAACTAAGAGGGGGGGTGAATTGGTTGTATCAAAATTAAACATCTAAAAAAATTCACCAGAACATAGATCAATCACAATTCTTTACGCTACTAAATAATTAAACATTAAGTGTAAGTGCAAAAATAGAAAACCATCACTCATACATAATAAAACCAAATTTACATGGAAAACCCAATGAGGGTGGTGTAGTCAAGGATGGAGGGTCTAGAAGTAGGACTATCCAAACTTGCAGCAAGAGTAAGCACAATGAAAACTGAATGAACAAGAACACAATCACATATGGAAATACATATGATAATCAATTATTCACTAGCAACATGCCCTGCCTTCTGGCTTACAGAACTACAAAATGATATGGCATTAAAACCCAAAAATACAATGCGGTTTGAAGCCCTTAAAACCTTAGATCTTTCTTTCTACTTGATTGGTTCCTAATGCAACTACATGATGCCTATATATCAATTCCTAGCTCCAGAAAAGGTTTGTGTTGGCCTCAAGAGGTCTCAAACCCTAAAGTAGATGAAATGTGTGAAGGTCAGCCAAAACATATGATTTTCCTTTGATCCTTGGAAAACACAATGTAGATCAGGACTAAGGTTCTCTGATGAATGTGCATCCTTATGGAATGGTTTCCTGAGCTCCACAAGTCATGGGATAGGTCTGCATAGTTGAAAAGCCAAGACTAGTCGGTGAATGCTCTCTATCCAAATAAAGTTGATATTTTGTTAGCGATAACTTCATACTAGAATCTCCAAAACACTTGAATTTTGGATATGATGTAGATGTTGTGATGAAGATGATATATCATGCTCTGTGAGCTCTGATGTTATAGTGTGGTGTGAAATTTTGAGACTAGGTCCAACAGCTAACTATTCAAATGCAAGAAAACATGAATGCAGATATTTTTGGTTGATGCAAGATTGCTTGAAACCTAGTCATTCTTGCATCAGACACTCGAGGTTGAGTAAAAGTGAGTCTCTCACTTTCTTGGGGCTAGAGGATAACCAATGTGGTCCACCTCAAGATGAGAAATCCATGATGAATCTTCCTTTGCTCTTCCCTTCCATCTGACTAGATATTCCTTGTATTTCCCTCCTCTGGTACTATGCCCAACTTTGTTGTCTAAAATCTCCTCAATTTCCTCCAAATGATGTGCTATCTGGTTTGGAAAACCAACTTCTTTTTCCTCTGGTGGTTCTCCTTCATGGTAATGGTATAGGTATACAATGTTGAATATAGGTGATATGCCAAATTCCTCCAGTAGTTCCACTTCATATGCATTTCCAGAATCAAACTTCCTGATGATCTTACACAGTCCAAACTTCTTCATCAACTTATTATAGGTTCCAATTTTAAATATCTCCTTTCTCAGATATACCATCACTTCCTCTCCTACTAAAAACTCCTTATGTCTTCATTTCTTTTTTGTTGTCTTATTGTAGGTATTGTTCATCTTCTCCAGATGCTCCTTGACTTGAGTATGCATTATTTCCATGAATTCTGCAAATTATTTTGTCTTTGTACTCCTTTTATTCTCCTTACTAATATCCCTTAATTCTACTACTCTTATGGGTTTCTCACCTATCACAATTTCAAATGGTGTCTTCCTTGTGCTATGGTTTACTAAATTACTATATGCATATTCTACTTGTGGTAGTATCAAGTCCCAATTTCTGGCTTTACCTTTTGTCAAATACCTCAACAAGTTTCCCAAACTCCTATTTACCACTTCTATCTATCCATTTGTCTGTGGGTGAAATGTTGAACTATACTTCAATTATGTCTTCACGTTCTTCCACAATGTCTACCAAAAATATCTAATGAATCTAGTGTCCTAGTCTGATACTATGCTCTTCGGTAGTCCATGTTATCTCTCAATCTCCTTGAAAAATAGGTCTGCAACATGTACTACATCATTGGTCTTCTTACAGGCTATGAAATGCACCATCTTAGAAATTATGTCCAAAACCACAAATACAGAATCAAATCCTTTTAGTTTCTTTGGTAATCCCAACAAAAAATCCATGCTAATTTCCTCCCATGGTTTCTCTAGTACTGTCAATGTTGTATACTTCCCAGTGTTCTAACTGTTTCCTTTTGCAACTTAAAAAATCCTACAAGTTTGAACATACTTCCTAACATCCTTATACAACTATGGCCAAAAATAGTTCTCACTCACCAATGCTATGGTCTTATCAATTCCAAAGTGTCCTACTAATCTTTGCAATGCTTTTCCTTGATCAAATTTTCTCTCATTGAACTGCTAGGGATACATAACTAATTTTTCTTAAACAACATACCTTCCTAAATGAAGTAATCGAACCATCTACTTCTATTTGTCTCCACAGGTTCCTTAAAAGCATACCATGCCTCCGCAAAATCAATGTCATCCTCATACATGTGCTTTAGTTCTTAAAAACCTAGTACTTCAATTCTCATCTCTGTCAACAAACTCTTTCTCAAGCTCAATGCATCTACAACCTTGTTTGACTTCCCACTCTGGTGCTTCAACACAAATGTATAACTCTACAAGAATTCCACCCATCTCATATGTCTTTGGTTCAACTTCCCTTGACCATTCAAATATTGCAAAGTTGGATGATCCATATACAATACAAAATCCTTAGGTAACAAGTAATGTCTCCACTTCTTCAAGGCATATACAATTGCATAGAATTCCTAATCATAAACTAAATATCTCCTCCTAGCATCATTCAATTTCTCACTGAAGTAAACTACTAGTCTCCCTTCCTGACTTAACGCAACTCCTATTTCACTTCCACTAGCATTGCAATCCACTTGGAATACCTTATCAAATTCTAGTAATGCCAACATAGGTTATTATGTCACCTTTTGCTTCAACAACTCAAAACTATTTTAAGATCCTGATGTCCACTTGAATTCCTTTTGGTCACCCCTTATTGTCTTTGTCATAGGTGTGCAAATACCACTAAAATTTCTAAAGAACTTTTTGTAAAAAGTTGCTAGTCCATGAAATGATCTCACTTCTCCAACATTCACAAGTGTAGGCCATTCAACTATTTCTTTAACCTTCTCAAGGTACATCTTCAATCCATTCGCACAAATCACAAATCCTAAATACACTAGTTCTTCCTTCATGAAACTACACTTCTTGATGTTTATCAACAACTTCTCTTCTTTCAGCCTCTGAAATACTTATTTGCTATGCTCCAAATGTTCCTCCTTAGTCTTACTAAAAATCAAAATATCATCCAGATAAACAATGAAAAACTTACCCAAGAATATCTTCAATACTTCATTCTTTAGCCTCATAAAAGTACTAGGTGCATTAGTTAATCCAAATGGTATGACCAACCACTCATACAATCCCTCATTTTTCTTGAAAATAGTCTTCCATTCATCTCCCTTTCTGATCTTGATCTGATGGTATCCACTCTTTATATCTATCTTGGTGAAATAATTTTCTCCACTCAAACTTTCCATGATGTCATCCATCCTAGGAAATCTATACTTCACTATGATCTTATTGATAGCTCTTGAATCTATACACATCCTTCATTCTCCATCTTTCTTAGGTACAAGTACGGTTGGTACCACACATGGGCTCATACTTTCTCTAATTAATCCTTTCTTCAATAGTTCTTGTATCTCTCTATTTAGATCTGCATTCTCTGTTGGTGTCATTCGATGTGCAACTTTTTTCAAAAAATTGGCTCCTGGAATAAGATTTATATGATGACTGATACTCTGGATTGGTGTTAATCCATCTGGTACATTTTTTGATACAAGATCTCGGTACTCTACTATTAGTTCAGTGGCTTCCTTCTCTATTGGTTCTTCTCCTCTTGTGACTCTTTATGCATCTAAGGTTGTGCACTTCCTTGGAATCAAAGCAAAACACATGTTCTCAATGTAAGGAAAGCTAGATGCGCAAACTCTCCTAACATCAAAACCTTAGGGAAGAACGCAAAGACTTTTAAATTTTACAATTACCGTCCAATTAAGATGCACTTGAAATCAATAACAAAAATAGAGTATTTGAAAAACACATATGAACACTAGATCTACGTGGGATAACCCTTATGGGAGAAAAATCCACCACACCAAGAGAAGTCACTTTGTATTACAGTAATAAAGATTACAAACAGAGTTCTGACTTATCTTTCTAATGTCAGTTTACAATAGCATTCACCATGAACAACCTTGTTACAGAACATTCACGTTACAGTCTTCACATAATAGAATTCATCCACTGATCATACAATCACACAGCAATCCGTCGATACATCAAACCAAACATCATCTACTACTATAGACTATATTCATGTCACCCCTATTTGTCGAGCTTCCTCTCAAAACTACCACAACGAATTGTCTTCCAAAAGTTCCCATTCGGCTTCTCTGATTGGTCGACTACAAGCCACATAAGATAGTCTTCACTCAGAATAAAGGCTTCAATCTGTGTTGGCATATCAGTGAGACACTAACCATGTCTCCCCGATGCCACATAGCCAGCATTCAATATCGCCAAGAGTTAATCCTATTGGAAAGATGTCATACCAAGTCTAGAAGACTATCGCTAAGACTTCCTCATGTCACCAGGACCTCATACTGAATTTTATCACATGTATCAATATTTCCAAGACTTATCGCTATCGGTGAAACATCATACCGAAGCTTCAAAGTCACACAAACGTGAGTTTTCCATTCGGTGAGACAATCATCTTTCACCAAGACATCACACCGATGTTCACTAAGTATCCAAAGTGCTCAACAGTCGGCAAGACTATCGTCCTTTGCTGAGAGATCATACCAAGTCATTAAGGGTTATACTGAAGAGTTCAACATTCGGCAAGACATACCACTATCGCTGAGACGTTACTCTAAATGCTCACAAGTCATACCGAGCACCAAACAATAGTCAGAAAGACTTATGTCCATTGCTAAGACCTCACACCGAGACCTTTGTGCTACTCCGAGTGTATACCGTCAGTGAGACACACTAACTATCGCCAAGAGTTCTTCTTGAGAGTTCAAGTCACCCTGATGTCTCCAAGATAAATCTATCGGTGAGACATCCATATCGGTAAGACTTCTTACCGAACACCCAAGACTCTCCCTGAAGACTTCAACAGAAAACGTTGTCGGTGAGACATCCATATTGTTGAGAGATCATAGCAAACATCCAAGACTCCCCCTGATATCCGATAAACACCAACAGTCGAAAAGAGGTCTCCACGGGCGGTGAGAGGTTATACCGAACGAAATGTCACAGTGATAGGCTCCTTCGATGAGACTAAAGCAAAGTCTCAGCGACCTGAATAATTTCAACAAGGTTTCAACTGCTAGTCGGCTAGACACAAATGATGTCACACCGACTTTTCCCTTTCAGAGGTTTCAGCCTATGAGATTGAGGCACACATTTCTAATAATCTCCCACTTGACGAAGATCACACAGGCACCTCCAGAGCACAATGAAACTACTAAAAATCATGGGCACTAAGGCCCATTGAACTGGCACACCACCTGAACTTGCATGTGCTCACTGGCTTCGTCAATACATCTACAACATTCTCCAGAGTATCAATTTTTTCCAAACTAACCTTTCCATCCTCCACCATATCTCATACAAAGTGGTACTGTACATCTATATGTCTCATCCTGGCATGGAAAGTAGGATTCTTTGCCAGACAAATTGCACTCTGACTATCACAAAAAATAGTTATTTTCCTTGCATCAAAACCAATGTTAGAACACAAACGTTTTAACCAAACTACTTCTTTACAAGCATGAGTAGTTGTCATGTATTCAGCCTCTATAGTGGAAAAAGTGACTATTGCCTGCCGCTTACTCATCCAACTCACTGCACCACCATTCATCATGAAAACGTATCCACTGGTGGACCTCCTGTTGTCAATGTCCCCTGCCCAATCAGAATCCACATAGCCTCGAATACTAAGATTCCTCTGTGATTCAACCAAGTTCCTATGGTAACACAAAGAAAACTATGAAGTTCCCTTAAAATATCTAAAAACTCTTTTCACAACATCTCAATGTGTCCTTCCAGGATTAGCCATAAACCGACTAAGAACTCCCACTACTTGGGCAATGTCTAGCCTTGTGCAAACCATTGCACACATAAGACTACCAACCACACTAGCATAGGGTACACTGGTCATGTCCTCCATCTTAGTAGGATATTTTGGATAGTCTTTAACAAATAACTTCATTCCCTGCAAAACTGGAACAACTAGTTGTTTGCAATCATTCATACAAAATATCTCTAGAACAGTCCTGATATACTTACTCTAACTGAGCCAAAGTTTTCTATTCTTCCTATCCCTGTTTATCTCCATTCCCAAAATATACCTAGATGCACCAAGATCTTTCATTTCGAACTTAGTAGACAACTGAGACTTAAGATCATAAATCATCAACTTTCTATTGCCTATGAACAGCATATCATCAACATAGAGAGCAATAATAAGCACTCGATCACTTTCAGCTTTATAATAGACACAATGATCAGATTTTGATCTTACAAATCCCAAAGACAATACAAAAGTATCAAACTTTTGGTACCACATTCTAGGTGACTGCTTTAACCCATACATAGACTTCTTTAACTTGCAAACCAGTTTTTCTTTACCTTTCTCAACAAAGTGCTCAAGCTAGGACATATAGATTTCTTCTTCAAGATCATCATGAAGAAATGTTGTCTTCACATCCATCTACTCAATCTCTAAGTCATACACAACTGTAAGTGACAAAATAAATCTAATGGATGTCAGCTTGGCTACAGGAGAAAAAATATCCCCATAATCAATTCCCTCTACCTAGGAATAACCCTTTGCAACCAATCTCGCCTTGTATTTTTCCACACTTCCATCTAGACCTATCTTCTTTTTGAATACCCATTTTTAGCCCACAACTTTTCTGTCTTTAGGCAAGGGCACCAAACTCCAAGTGTCATTTCTTCATTCATGGCTTCCAACCAAGAGTCTGAATCAGACATTTTAAATGCCTCTTTTACAGTCCTAGGTTCATCAGTGCTAGAAATCAAAGCATAGGTACAAGTAGAATCTATCAAAGAGAACCCATACCTATCAGGTTTTTTTCTTTCACGGGTTGACCTCCTCATTGACTGAGGCTGAGGTTCTTCTTCTTCTTCTGAACTTTCAGAACTACTTGAGCTCTCCTCAGTCTCAGGTACATTTTGAATTTTCAATTCCTCTTTCTCTGGTGTAGGAGGAATTACAACTACATCTTTATTGTTTTCTGACTTTGTCTCTAATTGCAGATCCAAGGTAGAAGGCTTCAGCTCATGAAATATTACACTTCTACTATATACAACCTTCTCTGTATCAGGATTCCAAAGCTTGTATCCTTTTATGCCAGCACTATAGCCAATAAAAATACATTTGATAGCCTTATTATCCAATTTAGATCTTTTCTCATACGGCACATGTGCATATGCCTCAGCCAAAAACACGAATATGTCTTAAAGAGGGCTTCTTACAAGACCACGCTTCCAAAGCTGTTTTCTCAACAAGAGCAAAATTTGGAGAACAATTAATCAAGTAACAAGCAGTAGCAATAGCCTCAGCCCAAAACTTCTCCTCCAAGCTGGCACTACTCAGCACACTTTGTGCTCTCTCCATCACTATCCTATTGAACCTTTCTGCAACTCCATTTTTCTATGGAGTATAAGGTGTAGTCTTATGTCTTTTAATCCCATGGTCTTTACAATACCTCTTAAAATCATCAGAACAAAATTCACCACCATTATCAGTCCTTAAGCATTTAATTTTCCTACCAGTCTGATTTTCAACAACGTTCTTAAATTCCTTAAACTGGCTGAACACTTCTAATTTACTTTTCAAAAAATATACAAATGCTCTTCTTGAATAATCATCAATAAACAGCACATAGTATCTTGATTTAGACAAAGAAGGAACATTCACTGGACCAAAAACATTAGAATGAATATAATCTAGCAAACCAGAAGATTTATGAGGACTGGAATAAAAAGAAACATGGTGTTGCTTTGCATATATGCAATGTTCACCGAATTCAAATTCAAGGTTACAATCTTCAAGCCCCTCAACTAGGTTTTTATTCTTCAAGGTTTTTAAACATTTTTCTCCAATGTGGCCTAGCCTATGATGCCAAAGCATAGTCTTTTTTGCTAGAAGTTTAACTTCCATAGAGTTTACACAATTAGGAGCATTTCCCTCTTTACCTCCATGAGTATCTTTTTTTGACTTTACAGAGACACTATTAAATTGAACAACATGTGTATCTAGCTTGTACAAGGTACCAATACGAGCACCCCTTGCTAGCACCATTGAGCCTCTAGTCATCTTGTAGTCATTTCTAGAGAACATGACTTGCACTCCAATATCATTCAGCTTACTAATTGATAGTAGAATTCGAGTCAGACCTGGTATATGCATAACATCCTTGATTCCCTTCACTCTTCCATTAGGGAATTGGATTCTGACTCTTCCACGGCCAACAATCTCCAAAGTTGAATCACTTGCTAAGTACACCTTTCTACCATCATATTCTTCATACCTTGTAAACCAGTCTCTATGAGATGTCATGTGGAAAGATGCCCCTGAATCAATCAGCCAGACATCATCTGATGCCTGTGTAGCCAAAGCTGCAATGAAGATGTTTGCATCACTTTGAGAAGAATCATTATCAAAAGAATTCTTCTTCTTCTTATTTTTCTCCTCTTTACAATCCTTTTGGACATGACCAGGTTGCCCACAGTTCTAGTACTTCACCTTGGACTTCTTGCCAGGAGACTTTGATCTCCCCTCTGATTTTGATTTAGATTTCTCGTCCTTCTTCTTGCCTTTCTCTTCTGATCTTCCTCTAATAGCAAGAGCCTCCTTTGCCATCTCAGAATATTTTCTTCTCATCTCTTCTAACAACAAAGATGAACATCTTCCATTTTGAAATTTGATGTTGTACTCCCAATAGCCATCACTAGGTGATCCTACGAGTCTAGAAAAGAACACAATAGAAGCATATAGTGATCCTCTTCATCACTCCTTACACCAACAGAAGTTAACTATGTAATCAACATGTTGAATGTGTTCAAATGATCAGCTATAGAATTTCCTTCCTGCATTCTCAAAGTTTACAGCTTCTTCCTCAGGAACAGTTTATTCACCAAAGACTTCCTGTGATAAATAGATGTCAGTCTCTTCAACAAGGAAGATGCAATCTTCTCTTCATGCACATTCAGAAGAACGGAGTCTGCCAAACAGAGCCTTATCAACCCCTTAGACTTTCCATCTGCAAGGTCCCAATCTTCTTGCTTCATGCCTGTAGGTTTAGTTCCAGACACAGCAAGCCACAGATCATGATCCACTAAGAGATCCTCCATTTTGAGTTTCCACAACTCAAAATTGCTGCCATTGTACTTTTATATTTCAATCTTTCCTAACGTGCTTGCCATCTTAATCTGTAATTAGAAATAACAAACTTCTACAAGACTCCCACTGAACAAAAATTGACACAAAAAACACAACGTACCCAGAAGGATAACACAACTGGCCAGGCTCTGATACCACTTGTAAGGAAAGCTAGATGCAGAAACAAATCTCCTAATGTCAAAACCTCAGGGAAGAACATAGAGACACTTTTAAATTTTACAATTACAGTCCAATTAAGATGCACTTGAAAGCAATAATAGAAACATAGTATTTGACAAACACATATGAACACCAGATTTACGTGGGAAAACCCTTACGAGAGAAAAACCCACCACACCAAGAGAAGTCACTTTGTATTACAATAATAAAGATTACAAATAGAGTTCTGACTTATCTTTTTGATGTCGGTTTACAGCAGCATTCACCATGAACAACCTTGTTATAGAACATTCACGTTACATTCTTCACATAATAGAATTCATCCACTGATCATACAATCACATATCAATCTGTCCATACATCGAACCAGACATTATTTGCTACTACAGACTATATTCATGTTGCCCCTGTCGATCGAGCTTCCTCTCAGAACTTCCACAACGAACTATCTTCCAACGGTTCCCATTCAGCTTCTTTGATTGGTCGAATACAAGCCACATAGGATAGTCTTCACTCAGTCAAAAGGATTCAATTTGTGTTGGAATATTGGTGAGACACTAATCATGTCTCCCCAATGCCACATAGCTAGCATTTGATATCGTCAAGAGTTCATCCTATCAGCAAGATGTCATACCGAGTCTAGAAGACTATCACTAAGACTTCCTCATGTTGCCAGGACCTCATACTGAAGTTTATCACATGTATCACTATTTCCAAGACTTATCGCTATTAGTGAAACATCATACCGAAGCTTCAAAGTCACACAGACGTGAGTTTTCTATTCGGTGAGACAATCGTCTTTCACCAAGACATCACACCGATGTTCACTAAGTATCCAAAGTGTTCAATAGTCTGCAAGACTATCGTCCTTCACTGAGAGATCATACCGAGTCATTAAGGGTTATACCAAAGAATTCAACATTCAACAAGACATACCACTATCTCTGAGACGTTACTCTGAATGCTCACAAGTCATACTGAGCACCAAACAACAGTCGGCAAGACTTCTATCCATCGCTAAGACCTCACATCGAGACCTTTGTGCTACAACGAGTGTATACCATCAGTGAGACACACCAACTATCGCCAAGAGTTCTTCTCGAGTGTTCAAGTCACCTCGATGTCTCCAGGATAAAGTTGTTGGCAAGACATTCATATCGGTAAGACTTCTTACCGAACACCCAAGACTCTCCTTGAAGACTTCAACAGAAAATGTTGTCGGTGAGACATCCATATCACTGAGAGCTCATAGTGAACATCCAAGACTCTCCCTGATATCTGATAAATGCCAACAGTCGACAAGAGGTCTCCACGGGTGGTTAGAGGTTATACCGAATGAAATGTCATAGTGATAGGCTCATTCGGTGAGACTGAAGCAAGGTCTCAGTGACCTAAATAATTTCAACAAGGCTTCAACTGCTAGTCGGCCAGACACAAATGATGTCACACTGACTTTTCCCTTTCAGAGGTTTCAGCCTATGGGATTGAGGCACACATTTCTAACACTCATGTCTTAGTCCATCCAGAAATTTCCTTCCATCTACCAAATTGATTCTAGTTGTACCACATACTTCACTTTATGGTTCATCTTCCAAAGGTGTCAAGGTGATCCTCTTTCCATTTGATGTTATGGTATAGGTATTATTTCTCCCATCATTTATATCCTTCTTATCATACTGCCTACCCAACAACATATGACATACATCCATCAGCATAATATCACACAACACTTCATCATGATATGATCCTATTTTGAATATCACTAGGCACTGCTCACTTACTATTATTTTGTGCTCATCTTGAATCCAGGCTATCCTATAAGGTTTCAGATGTTTCCTTCTTTCCAAGTTCAACTTTATCACCATTTCCTCATAAACTAGATTATCTTTACTACCACTATCAATGATAACTTTGCAACACTTACCTCTTGCCTTGCATTTAGTCCGGAACAAACTTTTCCTCTGTGGTGTTTCCTTAGGTAATTCTTTCTCCTTGATCAATGCTCTCCTCATGAATAATGACTCTCCCTTCGCAGGTCTTCCTCTGGAACTTGGTGATTTTGTTGGTTCTTCCTTTGCATATCCAATTCTTGCATGGTTTTCATTCTTCTTAATTTTTTGAAGGCACTCAAATGCTCTATATCCTTCACCTCCACACTTAAAACAGGTTCCTCTAAAAGTTCTCTTGTCATATCCTTTCTCATCTCTTCAATATCCATCATTGCGGTACAAATTGTAGCCTCCTCTATTGTGGCGGCAATAATTTTTATCATCTCTCCCCTTATGGTATGAATTGGAATCCTTCTCTTCCTTGTGGTATAAATCTTTGTCCTTGATTTTCTCCACATATGGTCTTTCTCCTTCGGAATGTGACCTTCCTCTCTGAAATCTACCTCCTCTTCCTCTCTGCCTTTTTTCTTATCTTTTGTTCAGATTTTCCTCCACCTTTAATGCAAACTGATATGCTTCCTCTACCAAATTCATCATCACCAGTCTCAACTCTTCTTGAATGTTCATCCTTAGCCCATTGATATATCTTACCACCTTCTCCTTGCTTGCTTCACTATGTCTAGTCTTGATGATGATCTTATGAAATTCTTTAGTGTATTCCTTCACAGTCTTTTCCTTTTGTCTCAAGTTTTTCAATCTCTTCAGTAGCTCCAACTCATAGTTTGCAGGTATAAACCGGTTCTTCAATTTTCTCACCATTCTATCCCATTTCACAATCTTTGATTTTCCTTTACTATTTCTCTCCAATTGGACTTCCTTCCACCATATTGCAGCATGTCACTTCATCTTTTTCTTCACCAATCTCACTCTCTCTGGATCTTCAATTTCTTCATATTCAATGTATTCTTCAATGTCATTTATCCAATCAATCAGCTCCTCCAAATTTAGGTTACTGATATAGTTCACAATCTCCATTCTAGGTTGTGTTCCTATTTTTGAAATAGCCTTCAACATCTTCACTTGATCTAATTCTTCCTCTTCAGAGGTTTCTTCAGCTCGATCTACAACCTGAACTTCATCATCATCACTTTCATCATTAGGTCTAGGGTTTAAACCTTTCCTTTTGTCTTCTTCAACAGCATCCAATCTCACTTTCATTGTTCACATCATTTCCATCATCTCATCCATATTTCTAGCAACATTAATAGTAGTATGAATTCTCCTAAGTGCAATCTTTCCTAGGATCCAGTGCAACTACCTCAGGTCGGCGATCTAGTTACAGGGTCACAACTTCCTCACAAATGGCGATCTATTGACAAACACAAATAGGTTTCCTTAAGTCAATGATCTATCCAACTTTGCTCTCCCAAAGTTCACAAACTCACTCTAATACAACTTGGTGCAATCAAGGATGGAGGGTCTAGAAGTAGGAACCTCCAACCTTTTAGCAAGAGTAAGCACAATGGAAATTCAATGAACAATAACACAATCACATATAGAAATACAAATGATAATCAATTATTCACTAGAAACATGCCCTTCCTTTTGGCTTATAGAATTACATAATCATATGGCATTAAAGTCCAAAAATACAATGTGGGTCAAAGCCCTTAAAACCCTATATCTTTCTTTCTACTTGATTGATTCCTAATGCAACTACATGATGCCTATATATCAATTCCTAGCTCCAGAAAATGTTCGCATTAGCCTCAAGAGGTTCCAAACCTTGAGGTAGATGAAACGTGTGAAGGCCGACCAAAACATATGATTTTCCTTTGATCCTTGGACAACACGATGTAGATCAGAACCTAGGTTCCTCAATGAATTTCCATCCTTATGGAATGGTTTCCTAAGATCCACAAGTCACAGGATAGGTTCGCACACTTGAAAAACCAAGACTGGTTGGTGAATGCTCTCTGTCCAAATACAACTGATATTTTGTTAGCAATAACTTCATACTGGAATCTCCAAAACACTTGAATTCTAGATATGGTGTAGATGTTGTGATGAAGATCGTATATCCTGCTCTGCGAGCTCTGATGTTACAATGCAGTACAATGCAGTGTGAAATGTTGAGATTGGGTCTGACAGCTAACTACTAAAATGTAAGAAAACATGAATGCAAATATTTTTGGTTGATGCAATATTGCTTAAAACCTAGGATGCTCCTGCATTAGAGGGAAAAACCACGATGAGAATTAACTCACTCTATAGAGAATATCAAAACCGATTACAAAGGATCACTGCCAAAATAAGGACTCACTGTCCAACAAGATTAACCACCCAGAGGGCTCACTACCACAGAGATACAAAGAAGATAGAAGAGATATGTTATAGAGAGAAAATAATTTCAATGCAACAGAGAATTCCACCACAATTTTTTCAACCACTTGCAGAAATGTATGAATGATAGAGTCCACCTGCAGTACACTACATCTGGAAACTCAATATTTAGAATTTTCACTGATCTTCCACACTCACATCACACACACATAGAGATTCACATTTTTTTTGCATCTATTTGCTCTATTTCTTTGCACTTATCTCTTTATATATCTTTCACCACTAACTCATCTTGTATTTATACCATCTTCAACTTTGAAACATATCCAAACTCATCCATCCATCATTAAATTCAAATTAGGTTGGCACCAAAACATCCTAGGGTGGAATTAGAATGAGGGAAAACCAAACACATGCTTGATGAGGACCCAAGTAGGTCCCAACACACTTCATCAACTTTTAAGGTAGTGTAAAACACATAGAACAATTAAGCACACGCAATCCTTAGCATGATCAAATCCTTCTAGACACCAAAGTCATCTTCAACATGATCATAAAAACTCAACTCTAGAACCACAAGTAATAAGACTTAACCAAAGAGAAATCTAGACCAAAAACATTTTTTCTAGACCTCAACCAGAAGCATAGAAAACCACAGTTCACAACTGGTGAACATAACTCGCACTGTACAATGAACCAAAAGCTTAAAATATGGATATAGTAGCTTCCAACAACCATGATCAACATTTATGAACCACACAAGCATAGAAGCAAATCCTAGAGAAACCATTGAACACCTGCAACATTTCTTCATTACAATTTTCTCAATATCCTCAACATATATATCCAATAACCTACATCCATGACATCAATGACAACAACCAGTTGATAACCAATTGACCAGTTGACATCAATCACAACACCTTCATTCTTGCAACATTTTCTAGGAGAGAAAATTGACATGCAGGTGCAATGGTGAGTGTTGCCTCCCTTGTGCTTGTAATGTCAAAAAATTGCATCCCTTACATTTTTGCATCCACTTTAGTGTTCATTCCCATAGTATTTGTGTAGGATCATTTTAGCCCTTGCATTAGCCTTGTCCCCTCTCAAGATGCTCAAGACCCCTTTTTAGCAACTACCATTGCATGTCAGCTCACATCGGACCCTATTTTTCCTCATTATTTTTATTTTCTAGCGTAATTTGTTTGGACACTAGCGCATTGTGTGGATGTCTACGCACTACAGTAGCATCCTGTGACATTTTGATGTTCAAGTGGCTATTTTTTAGGTTCCTTGCCACTTGTCACTTCCCTTTGTCGATGGTAACAGCTCAGGACACCTTGTAACATCTTAAGAACCTTCTTTTCCCTCCTATTCTCTCTTTAAAAGCTATCTTTCAATCCATTGGGTCTTCTTGGTCTTTCTCTCTTGGAGACACTCTCTTTTCTCTCTTTCACTCTCTCAAACTTGCACAACTCTCTTGTTACAACATTCTCACAACGTTGTCTACAACTCTCTAAAGATCTCTCTTGGCTCACATAGATCTCTCTCTTTGGCTTCCTCAATCCTTGCAGGTGATATCTATCTTGTTTCTCGTGTCTTTGTGCATCTTGGGATTTCTCAAATCATTTGTATATGCATTTTACTATCTTTTCTATTCATTTATCTATCTAGTTTTATGTGGAGGTGGGAACACTGAAATAGGGGTTTGGCTATGGAAAACCCCTTAAAAACTTGTGAACCATGATTCCCAACTTGCACAAACTCAACAAACAATCAATATGTTAGATCAAATGCATGGTTAGAAACATGATTCCTCAATAATTTCATTTGAAAGTAAAAGAAGAGGAATGAAGTTAAGAACACAACAAATTTGAAGCAAGAATATCAAATCCTATTCTAAAACCATGCAAACTCTTAATCTCTTGAGGGATTTGGTGCCAATTTGATGTGAAAATTGGCCCTTTCCCAACTCCAATGGTGTGATGAAGATACTTGATGAAGGATGGATACTTGTAGTGATGACTTCAATGGAGCTCCATGTTGAAAATATGCAAAAAACCTAACTATTCTTGGATGAAATTGATGATAAGTTGCTATGGATTTGAGTATAATAACTTTGCATGAATTGTGGATGGATCAAATGAAGGATGAGCTCTTCATTTATAGATGAGATTGATTAGAGATGAGGCAAAAGGGATGAATGTGGGACTAATCTTCAACAAATGAGAAGAAGCCACATGTCATCATGTGAATGGTTGAGGAATGAGCACATTTTGAATAATGCACAAAGAGGGGGGAGATTCAAATTCAAATTATGGCTTGAAGGATGAGGTGAAAGGTGAAGCAAATGCACATGGCTCAAGAAAAGGACATGTAAGAGATTTTAAATGCTTTGTTGGAAGGGACAAGTCCTTTTGGGGGGAGATTTCAAATTTGAGGAATATTCCCACTTCGATGCCTTTTTGAATGAAAATAGATGATTTATAAATCAATTAAATTGATTTTCATGTGCAAGTTGCAAAATCTAGAGGATTTGAGTAATTAGGATTAGCATTAATCATGATTTGATTAATTTAAATGATGTTAGTTGATTTGACCATTTTGACTTAGATTTTAGGATTTAAATAACTCAAAATGAGAAGATAATGATTTAGACCTAGTTAAATAAATATTTTTTTATTTATTTAACCAAAGGGGGTGATGTTAGATTAAATTAGATAAATGTTTGATTTATTTAATTTAATTAGATGAACTTTAGAGATTTAATCAAATAATATGGATTATTTAATTAAATAAAGATAGGAAGATGAAATGACTTAGCTAATTACATAGGGACAATGATTTAATTAAATCGAGGGACTTATTTAATTAAAAGGGCAATTATGATGACTTTAATCAAATAAGGCTATTTGATTAAATGGTTAGATAGAGGGATAATTCAAGATGAGGCAATGTTAGTAGATCTGGATCGAGTGTGTAATATCAATCTGTATATTTTTCGTGTCTACATAACCCCAACAATTTTCCTCAGTCTTATGTGTGCAAGTATTGAAGACAGTCATTTGTTGGAGGCTTCATCGCTTGGTCTATTGTGAGAATTTTCTCTCTTTTATTCTCTCACTTTATCATTCATATTTCACTTACTTTACTTTATTTTAGTTCTATTATATTTTATTACTTTCTCACATTTCAAGAGTCCTTAGCAGTCAGGGTAGAAGTAGTCACTTTGTTGTTTTCTAAGATATTCTCAATTTTTTTCATACAAAATGTTAGCGCCCCACACTACCATTCATGCGTCACGCTATTTTATGTGTGTTGCACTATTGTCTGTTGGTCGAGAATTGGTCAGCCTGTCTAGAAGGTCTCTATGAATTTCTCTTTTTTTATTCTGGAACTCTTATCATTTTACCTATCACTTGAGAATTATTCCTTCAGGTAGTTTGAGGTAGTTTAGGGTAGTTCATTCCCTGGGATTCTCTTTGTAACTAAGAGACTAATGGGAAGAAATTCCCCCTTCTCGATAGTTCCTTCAGATAAAGGTAAAGAAAAGTACCACTTTTTGGCCCATATTCTTTATTCTATTGCTATCTCAAGTCAACCTGAATTAGATTCTCTCATGTGTGCCCATGTGGACTTAAAGGAATGGTATTCTAACATTTATAATTATCTAAAAACTACAAATTTTCTTGATGATGTGATGAAAAAATGTTCGCACTTAGATACAAATTTTTTTTAGTCTAATATGCTATTTTGTTGGATATTATTTATTGGAATTTTTACAATGGTCTGCTTCTTCGATGTCTCACTAAATCATAAATACACCTTTCCCTTAAGGAAGCCCACTTGAGGTCCTGGGGTGGATATTTTGGTGCTAAATCCTTGGTGTGAAAATTGATTCACATGGGATAATTTTGGGAAACAATGGAGAAAGACTATTTTTTTGTCAAGAAGTGTCTACAATATCAAAAACATAGTCATCTCATTCATGCTCCTACTCGTGAGCTTCAAAAATAGACCTCTCCTTGGCCATTCATGAAATGGGGGTCAGATATTATTGGAAAAATATCACCTCCTTATTCTAAAGGACATGTCTTCATCATCACAACTAAATATTTCTTTACAAAATAGGTTGAAGTCATTCCACTTTGAACCTTGAACATTGAAGCCATTTGTAGCTTTCTTCTAAACAATATCATTGCTCACTTATGATTGCCTTCTACCCTTCTCTCTAAAAATGGTACCCCATTTAAGAACAAATAGGTGAAGCAATTCCTAGAGACGTTTCAAATTCAACATCAATTTTCTACACCATACTATCCTTAATCTAATGGCCAAGTTGAAGCATCTAATAAAAATCTTGAGCCCATTCTCCAAAAAATATTAAATAAAATGGTAAATATTGGAATACTCAATTAACATACACCTTGTGGGCCTATTGCATGAGTGTTTGTATGATGACTAGCACAACGTCATATAACCTTGTGTATAGTGTCGAGGCTAGCATGCCTTTAGAGTTGGAAATTTTATCTTTTCTAGTTTCCCTTAAAGGGTTAATTGATGATGAAACTTATTGTGCCAATAATTTGTATCAGGTCAAGTTTCTCAATGAGCACCAATTGCAAGCCCTCGACCACCTTCAAGCTTATCAATGATCACTTTCTAAACACTAAAATCGGGGTGTTCTTCCTAGGACTTTCAAGGTTGGTGACTTGGTTCTCTATGAGAATAAAAGAAATGTAAATGTGTTTCCTAATCAAAAAGGGAAGTTAAACCCTAACTATTAGGCCCCTATATTGTCATCTCTTGTATGGTTCTAGTGCTTATGGATTGTCATCTATGGATAGAACACCTCTAAAAGAACCTATCAATGCACTGCATCAATGTTGATACTATGTATAGTGTCTATGTGTCATGTGTGTAATGCTCATCCCTCATGGATTACAATTGTTATACTATGACATTCCTTCATTAACATATTAGTGCATTATTGTGTTATCATGTAAACATGTGTGTGTGGGGGGGTTAAATTTCTTTAATTAAGAATTACATACATACATGTGTTTTATTATGTTATGTGTCTATGCTTTTGATTTAATTACATATTTTGGTTAGGCAGTTAGATCATCATTGTATTTAATTAATTTACATCTATGTGTGCTTATTAGATCATGATAGCATCTAATATAAACATACATCCATAAGTATAACATCCATCACATAAAAATACATGAAAGTAAAACATACACTTAAAATAAATGCCATGATGTCAAAATCAGAATCTCATATATCTATATATATCAAGTGTATATCATGTACATGTGTTGCACCACTGTAAAAAAAATGAGTGGTCATAGTACATCTAGGTATGTTTGTACATCAAAAATAATGGTGTACACTAGATATCATCGGTATACAAAATGACACATATCAAAATGGGCATCTAGCCCCTAGGTGTGTGGCTCCCTGAGCCCTTTGGTCTTGGTGGTGATTGTATTTTGGGTTGGATGGAGGTGGCAGAGCATGATCTCTATGATTGTGAGACTAACATGCTCACTTGTAATCCTCAAATCTCCTCTCACAACTCGGTTATCTCTAGATGTGCACACCTCATGTCCTCCTATATTGTGGATCTATTGTTAGCCTCATAGTTGTTTCCTACCCATCGAGTTCATCAAGTCAACTCTATAGAGCATCACGTGCCCTCTCAGTGCTCTTTGATCTCATCCTCACCTAATCTCACTCAGTGAGCACATTCTGTAGCTCCACCAATTGTTGATCCCTCTACTCAATTAGAGTGGTGACATCAGTAGTCCTCTACACTGCCTCCACTCACACCTCCTCGTAGGCTATTTGTAGGCACACAACAAGCTCGAATAGGTGGGAATGTCACGTCATTGAAGCTAGCTTGTATGCATCTAGGATGCACCCCTGGATTGATATGATTGAGGCCACCTTTGAGATGCATTGTGCAATAAATGTGGCCTACTCTTGTGTTCCCACTGCAACCATAGAGTAGTAGATCGCATTAGTATCATATGATATATTAAATCATAAACATGTATATACATATATGAGATGAAACTAAAATACTAAAAGGAAATAACATAAATCACTCTTATACCTCACCTCCCTTGGCCACTACTTGATGCAACAGCTTAATTCTAGGCTCATCAAGCTCTCATTTGTGAGGAGTTTTGTTGACTTTTCTCTCACAAAATTCAACAAATTGCAAGCAGTGTATAGTGAAAATGACCCTTCTAGGGGACCACCTAGGTATATATAGGCCCTTGAGGCCCACTTTTTCTGACCATTGTGGTCTTGTCATTTTTCTTGTTTTTACCCCACCAAGCTAGGGGGAAAACTAGGATGGGGCAGATACTCACCTCCTCATCATATTTTTCTTTTGAACCACTAAATTTTTCTTGAGCATTCTTCTCACCTTGGTAGCTTATTCTAATTTTTGAGTTGGCTTAAATTTGAGTTTTACAAAATGAAACTTCACATTTGATGTTGTGGTTTCTTGATAAGCTTGGTCACTAGTCAAAACCCACTTGTAAGTCCCATCTAATGTTCAGTAAACTTGGTGATATTCACACAATTTAGAGGGGGTACCTAATTGAACAGTCCACTAAACCCTTGTAAAGACTCCATTTAATTATCAAACAATGCTAACATAAACTTGTGATGATGTTGGCATTATATGTGAATCCAAAGACTCTACACTACCTATATCATCCTAGTATAAGTGTTTACACATGTGGGAAAAACATAAACTGCATAACAGTAAAAAGAATTGAATCTGGAACTATTGCTACAGGTACTTACAGCTAAAGATTGTGACTAGTTCACTGTCAAAACTAAACTCAGTAACTAACTAATGCTAGTAACTTTGAATCACTCTGGAAGATAATGCATTAAGAAAAAAAAAGCGTGAAATACAAGACAATATCTTATTCATGATTTTATTCACATTCACAACATGAAGAATCTGATTAAGACAAATGCAATAATGAAGGTAACTACTATAACAACATAAATAAATGTGCAAAAATCAAAGTGGGGACTAGCTACCTTGAGTGGCCCTTGCTCAAGTGACTATCTCCACAGGATAAACTCAAATCTATCTTCTCAAATCATTTAACCATAATAGTAAATTGAAAACTCCTCCATTACATAACAAAAAATTTCACAATTCAATAAGAATATTCATGGATAAATTATTAATAAAAGCATAACTAGAAACAAGAGTATTGTGTGTGTAACAAAAGAAAACTATATGAACATATCTATCTACCATATCTACTATGCTTGTTATTCTCCTCGACCATCGAACCATCTATATACATAGGTGTGGGGGAGTCTTATTGAAACAAGGACTCAAAATAGAAATTTAAATGCAAATCACCACTCTCCTATAAAATAGACTGTGACAAAGTTTACATAACTAAAAACATAATCGAAAAGGTAGAAGAATTTGATTAGGACTACAACTCTACTACAACGATAAAATAGAAATGTGGATTATGGAAATAGTCATCTTGGATTCCTAATCATAGTAAGTTTACTCTCCTTTAGTAGTCTTATTAAATGACACAGTGACTCAAAATCATCTTGATAAATAGGCACTTCCAATTTTGTAACCGTTGTATTCTTCTTATTTTTTAATTTCCCCTACATTGTTCTTTAAAAATCCTTTAGCTCTAAGTTGCGCTTCCTAGTTGCTACAGGTTATAGTCTACTTGCTCTGGCTTCTTGGCTACAAATATTTAGTTCACTTAAACATATACACAATACTAATAACCATAATTCAAATATAGATATACATTGCATTCCATACACATTCACACATTTTAACCATGTAATTACTAACATTCCATAATCGTATTTCCATATACTAAAAAAAAGTTCAAGTTGCATGATGATCATAAAAAGATAGTAAAGTTCAAGAATATGTATGAAATGAGTATCTAAAAATATCTAAAAATATGTACTAAATAACAGAAAACTAGCTAATAATTGGCCTCATCATTCCCCCCAACTAGACTTTTGCTTGTCCTCAAGAAAATCAGTTAAGACTGGAGTTTATACTGCAAGTTCATCTCCGTGAGATCTGTAATCACATCTACTCCTTTTAGGTGCTTCAAATAAAAACCTTCATAGCATGAAATTCTTTCCCATCTAACATTCTCAGCTTCCTAATTCTTCATTATTTTCTCCTGTCTAGTATAGCACTGGGTAGAGAAGCATAGGTGGAGAGAAAGTAAGAGGTTCCCATAAAATTCCATTTTCTTTGGCAATTTCTATGTACCTATGGGTCCTTTCAAACATGGTTATGAAGTTGTATACAGAGTGGGGTTCCTTTTTTTGCTATTCAAGGGTCAAAATTTCTCATATTTCTTGTAGAAAATGAAAAGAATGATGGATAAGACTTAAAACTAGTCTTTGCATCTTGTCATAATCATTTATTCTTAAATTCATAATTTTCTTGTCTACACCCTTATACTTTAGAAGTTATTTTCATTCTTCCATTATTACACTGGGGTTCTTAGATTCTTTTTTGACCTAGAGAGCAATTGATTTCTCTTTCTCAACATAATACTACATGATTTCACCTCTTTGTGTCTCATTTTTTAAGTAGGAAGTTAATGCCCTGATTTATAAATCACCCACAAATATCAATGGGTTTCATTTTGTATTGTTTGGCACAACATAGTTATGCATATAAAATTCGCATAACTAATCTTGCATAGCAAGTGTAGAATCAGAAAAAATATGTAAAAAGTCATTTTTTTTCTACTCATTGCAATTGGCAAGTTAGTGATCAGTTGACTAAATTGGAAACTCAAGAATTTCTCAACAAAGCATAAATTCTAGTAGGAGGTCTGCGTTTGATGATTTGTGCAACCTTGTCTATTATCTCAATTATAACTGCCATCTTTTAATTCAACTTCCTTGTTCTCTAATACTCTATTATGGTCTAAAATAATCCTTTTTTTCCTTCTCCCACTCTTCTCTTTGTTGGGATAATTCTTGAGTTATTTTCCATAACTGATATCCTAGAGACATTGTAGTGTGATAAGTTGGAGTTCTTATGAAAGGGGGTCTTCTACTTCTAGCTACAATTTTTGTGTTTCCTACCTTCACTATGGCAAGTTGTGCAAGTAAGTCTAGTTTAGACCCATGCCCATATGTGTGAACCTTATCCTCCAACTCCTTAATTTTTAAGTCTCTTTCCTTGTATCTCTATACATAAGACTTTACCAATTCCTTTAATTTTTTGATTTTGTCCAATACTTCCTGCAACTCTTTCTTGGAATTCCTCTCTTCTATAAACATTTTTTAATCCTTCTCCAAAAAGTGTTCATCATCACGCATAGTATAATCACAACCCTCAAAGATAGGGCTTTGTGGGGTTCTCTTCCTTGTCTTTTTAAAAGAAAAAAAAATTCCCCTAAATCAGATTTAGAGGTGGTTGAGATATACAATTTCCTCTTAACTAGCATATGAACATTCCCAAAAAAAAATTCTTTCAATTCTAAATCTGTTTCCACTATCACAATATCTTTTTTCTCCTACTTCTTGACTGAACCCCTCATAACACCCTTCTTTTTAAGGTGGTGTGAATTCCTTGGTTGGGTGGGTTTCTTCTTCTACACTTTTATGGGTCAAGTGGAAGACCCACCTTTCCTCTTTTTGGTTCTTGGTTTTTTGGAATAAATTTTGGGTTTCTTGGATATCCTCTACTACAGGTTGCTTAGAGGTTGTGGGTGGTGAATTTTATAGACTATGCTCCTCTGGTTCTTCTCTATTATGGGTAGGTGAAGTAGTAGGTGAACTAGAGAGAATTTCCATCACTAATGCAACCAATGATTCCAATTTTTTTGGGACAACTGGTTCTTCAAGAATGTTACTAATATGATTACAAATTATGAAGCTTTCCCATGAAACATGTGGATTTAAAAAAAAATTACCAATAGGGTAACTAAGCAATGATGTGATAGTGTTGTATTGTTTCTCTTTATTTTATATTTAGAACTCATTCATTTCAATAGGTTATAAAGAAAATTGGAAATAATAACCCTCCTATTATGGAAAAGGTTGCTCAAAATCTTGAAATGAATAGTATATAAAAGAGACTACCTACCATCACATGTAAGATACTTAACAACATATACAACAATAGAAGCCAAAATCCATAGTAATGATAACCTTTTAGTAACTTGGGATTTTGATTCATGGTTCTCTCCATGTTCCCTAAATTCATCTTTGGTAGCTACAACATTTTCCCTGACTGGGAATTCATCCCCTTCTCTTGGTAAGTTGGAGACTTTTTCACTTGTAGCTTTTGAAGCATCAACATGTAACCCTTGAACAATGGCTTCATCATTTTGAAGTGTTTATAAGAATTTTTGTGCCATATCCTTGCTATATTTTGTCAGCTTCAAGAAATAATGCAACCATCCTGATTGTCTAAAAATAGGTAGAAACAACCTATCTTCCAATAACTGTTGATCTCCAGATGGTTCTCTTCAAACTATGTCCTCACCCATGATGGTAATTGCTCTATTTTTGCTAAAATTTTCTACTTATAGCTTCAACCACACCAATCCTTTTTTTCTGTATACATATGTTCTTCAAATTCAACTACTTCTTTCCCTATGAGCTTGAAATGGCTTAAATTATGGCTTGGAAATTAGGAAAAAAAAATGAAAAAGGGTTACAGAAAGGTTTTTGGTAGCTTGATTTTGGATTACTACTCACACAAGAAAATTTTGAAACCCAAGAAAATGTATTCTCCCCCCCCCCAACTTAAAAGTTGTTAAGTGACCTCACTTAATTGTACTTTTGGAGGTTGAGGGTTTGAATACATGTAGTGGAGATATGATAATGAATATAAAGAATCCAAAATTAAAAATGTAAACATGTCAAAAAATAAGTACAATCTATGATACTTATCGAAAAGTAGTATGTGTACATGTTAAAGTGGAGTGAATTGAACTTAGCTCATGTGAAGTTGATTAGGAATTTTGACAACATGATTATGATTTGACTGTTGCTTAATTGCAATTGGTGTTATATGAAATGAAAACTTGGTGCATGATAATGTAAAGGCTATGAAATGTATGGCTTATGGGATATGAAATGATATGCTTAATGCATTGAAATTGATGAATGTGGTGTGGGATATTATGGGGTAGGTTGCATGTAATGAAATGATAGATATATGGTTGCATGTATAGAAAAATGAAGTGTATGTGGATGACATGCAATTAATTTGGTAGATAAATTTAAAATTTCTAACAGGAAAATATTGCAGGTACCTTCAACAATAGGTTCCTCTAAATTTTGTTGGCTTATTTATTGATGGAGCTATAGGTCCCTATTGCATCATGGAGTGTACTTGAAAACAATTATTTATTTTTTCACCTATGCAGTGTGTACATGTGAGGGGTGATAGAAAATTATACCTAGTTGACCTTAGTAGGTGATTTGTGCACCTCATCTATTGAGTCAACTAGAGAACTTGTAGTGTCTACTATTGAATCTTTGTTGCCTGTTTCAATGTCTTTATCAGGATTATTGTCTGGTCCAATGTCATTGTCATGATCACTGTCTAGTACAATGTATTTATCAGAAGCACTATTTGATCCATATTGTTCCATCAATGATAGAAGGAAGTCATCCTTTTGTACTAGATTTTTGTAAATTTTTAGTCTATGGTCATTAACCAATAGTGAAAATCTGACTGCATCAATTATTTGCAACTTGACTACTCCATTAAGGAAAACTTGTTGTATTGCATATGGTCTTAACCACCTTATTTGTAGCTTCCCTTTATAATATTTATACCTTGATTCATATATAAAATCCAAATCTCCTACACTAAACTCGTTTGTTTTGATAAACTGATCATGCCATTTGACTCTCTATTTTTTAAAAATCTCAATGCGGTGCATAGCTTCCACCCTTATCTCATCTAATCCATTTAAATTGTGTAATATTTCTTTTTGTGCTACTGTCAAGTCCATATCCAACTAAATTCTTGTCCTAAGTGTTTTGTATCCAAATTCAATGGGAAGTACTATTGTTTTTCTATGCACCAACCCATATGGTGTAAATCCTATTGTAGTCTTCCAATTTATCTTTTAGGCTGATACTGCCTCAGGAAACCTAGCTACCCAATCTTTCTTGTCAATTTTCACTTTTTTGGTTAGGATATTTTCAATCTATAAGGGTGATATGGTGTTGATTTACTATACCTTATCTCATATTCCTAGACCAATTTTGTAATCAGCTCTAATGTGAATTTGGGACCTTTATCAGTCACAATTTCTCTTAGCACTCCATACCTTGTAAATATGTCTTCATATAGGAATTTGGCTACATTTCCATCGCTATAAAATTCTAATGCTTTGAATTTAACCCATTTTGTTATACAATCTATGCAAACTAATATATACTCCTTGTTATTGGATGCTAGTGATATTGGGCCAATGAAGTCTAGCTCCCATTTATCAAATGGCGCTAGTGCCAACTAAGGTTGCAAAGGCATCTCATTTATTTTAGTTGGCCTACCCATTCTCTAACACTTGTCACAACTCCTTGTATATTCCATTGAATCCTTATGAAGAGTTGGCCAGTAATAGCTGATGGTGAGAATCATGAGTGTTGTCCTCTTTGCTGCAAAGTGTCCCCCATAGGGTTCATCATGGCAGGATTTTTGGATATCAAAGACCTCATCCTCTCTCATGCATCTCCTCATAATATTATCTAGACCTATATAAGATAAGTAACCAGCTATCTAGGAGTAGGGAAAAAATATGTGTACGAATTGTCTCTTTTCTCTAGGGGAGAAATGAGGTGGTATATGTCTTGTTACTAGATAATTGGCAATATCAGCAAACCAAGATGTGTGTAGAGTTAGAGCAAAAAAATACTCATCTGGAAAATAATCATCAACAAAACCTTCTACTAATTGAGTTGGTAATCTAGACAAAAAAAATTCCACGACATTTGCTTTTCTAGGCTTATCCACTATGCTGATGTCTAATTCCTATAGTAATAATAGCCATCTGACAAGTCTACCACCAACCATGGGTTTATTCATTAAATACCTTATTGTAGTGCAATCAGTGTGTATAAAGATTGGATACCCTATGATATAATTCCTAAACTTGTTAAAAGCATAGACAACTACTAATATCTCTTTTTATATGACTGTGTAGTTGTGTTCTACTCCTTGTAAGTTCTTAATAATTTAGTTTATGGCATACTCCTTATTACCTTCATTTTTTCCAAGTATTGTTCCTATAGAAAATTCATAAGCATTTGTGTGTATATGGAAAGGAAAAGTACAGTTTGGTCCTCTCAAGACAGATGCTTTGTTTAATTTTGCCTTGAGTGCTTCAAAAGAGTGTTGGAATTTTTTGGTCCACTCAAATTCTTTATCCTTTGTGAGTAAAACAAATAAATGGGTTTCAATTTTTCTAAAGTCCTAAATAAATCTTCTATAGTAGCCAACATGTCCTAGAAAAATCTTGACATCTCTTTATTTTTGTGGCACAAGGACTATGGAGATTATCTCAATCTTATTTGGATCCACTTGAATTTCTTCACTTGATACAAAATATCCTAGCACAATCCTTTGGGTCATCATCATGAAACATTCTCATAGCTTAGGGATAGATTATGTTCTTTACACCTCTTTAAGACCTTCTCTAGGTTATTAAGTGCTTCATCATATGTTTCTCCATAAATTGTGAAATCATCCATGTAGATTTTCATGGAGTCATGTGCAAAATATGAGAATATACTCATCACGACCCTTTGGAAAGTGGTTGGAGCATTACATAGTCCAAAGGGAAGAACAAAATAAGCATATGTGCCCCAACAACATGTAAAGGTGGTTTTATCCTGGGCTTCTGGAGCTATTCTAATCTAGTTATAGCCACTAAATCCATCTAGAAAGGGAAGTACTTTTTACCTACTAGGGGATCAAGCACTTGATCAATGAAAGGTAGTGGAAAGTGGAATTTTCTAGTTGTTGTACTTAATTCTCTCTAATCCACACACACTCTTCATTTCCCTCCTTTATTTGGGAAAATAACTAGATGTGACACCCATTAACTATCAAAAATAGGGTAAATGAAACCTGCATCAAGGAATTTTTGTAATTTAGTTATGACTATGTCTCTTATTGTAGGGTTCATTCTCCTTTGGGGTTTTTCAATTGGTTTAAAACCATCATTAATGTATATCCTATGCATGCATAGTTTTGGATCAATCCCCTTTATGTCATGGTAATCCTGTGTGGACACGTAAAATATACCGATTGACATAGTGCATCTGATCCCGACTACTAACATCGTTTCATCCTGAATCATCCCTTGGTCTAAGCAGTTAATCAAATTTCCCTATTTGAATAAATTCATCAATTTCCTTCCCTTAATTAAATAAATCATTTTATCTAATTAAGTCACCTCTTCTCGATAATTAAATTAATCATCTGATCTAATTATCCCTATTTAATTAAATAATCAATTCTATTGATTAAATCTCTAAAGTCTATCTATTAAATTAAATAAATTAAAACCTTATTTAATTTGATCTAACATCATCCCTTTTAATTAAATAAATCAAAATATTTATTTAATTAATATCTTATCACATTCCTCTCATATTTGATTTAATAAATCCACAAATCTAAGTCAAATAAGTCACATCACCTAATCCCCTATTAAATTAATTAACCCTTGATTAATTTAATTCTAATTCATGTCCCATCCTCTAGCTTTTCCCACTTGCACATGAAAATGGATTTAATTGATTTATTAAATCCTCTATTTTCCTCAACAAGGAATCTTTTGGAATATTCCTCCAAGTTGACATGTACATCCAACAAGGAATTTACTCCATCTTACATGTCCTTTTCCTTGAGACAAGTGGCATTTATTGCATTTTCCATTCCCTCTTGCAATTCATTTCAACAAATTTGAAATTCAAAAATATGCATTTATTGGCACAATCCTCAAAACTTGCACATCCTCCATCCACTCATAGGTTGAAAAGTGGCATCTTGCCATTGGATGAATGTTAGTCCCACATTGCTCAAATTTGGACATTCATCCATCTTGGAATTCTATAAATAAAGAGCTCATATCCTCATTTGATCATCCAAAAATTATGCAAAATTACCATGCTCAAATATCTATCAAATTCCATCCATCAATCTTGAATCTTAGCCAGGTTATGCAGGTTTTTAGCTTGAAGCACTCAATCTTCATCAACAAAGTGGATCATTCATCAATCATCGTCAACACATATCAATCTTGCATCATAGGAATTGGAAAAAGGCCAATTTTCACATCAAATTGGCACCAATTCCCCCATGGGATCATGAGTTTGCAAATTTAAATTAGGATTCAATCTATTTTGTTGTTTTCATTGTATTCTTCATTGTTTATTTTCCTAATTTGAGTTTTGTAAATGAATTTCATTGGGAATCCTTGTTCTTGCTTGCAATCTCTAACTTAATGTGTTTGTTCTCATTGTTTTGAAGGTATTAGGATTGGGGTTCACACATTTGGTGCTAGAAGGAGGGCCCAGTCTCATTTTTTATCACTTTTCTCACAAAATTTTGCATTTTTGTTTGTGCACAGGAAAATTCCAATGTTAAGAGCCCAGGGTCGCTGTTTTAGCACCGCTAACTCTCCAGTGTTGCCATATAGTACCGCTGGAAAATCAAACTCTGACGCTTTAGCCATCTTGCCTAAATTTTTTGAATTTAAATTTTAAGCAGCGATGCTAAGCAAAAGGGAGACACAATCGAGCTCACTAGTCTAGGCACAGAGCATCGCTGACTGGTAAGCGACGCTGTACAGCACCACTAAGAAATCAAACTGCGATGCAGTTACAGGTTACGTCGTTGGCAGGGAGTAAAAATTTCAAATTTTATTTTAACACGTGCCTTTTGATAGATGATAATTTTATCTTATGCTTTCTACTTTTTAACCTCTATGTTTTGAAGAATCTAATTGGTTTTCATTCTTGTAGGTTGGATCAATTGAAAATGAAAGAGGGAGAAGCATGATGATAGTATTTCGCCAAATCAAAGTGTTTTTAAACAATTTAGTGTTTGCTCAACACTCTTAGGAAACTGTTATTTCTTTATGCTTAGGACACTAATTTCGTTTGGGTTTTAAAAAGAATCTTTTCAATTTTTGCAAAGGGTTAAAATGAACATTAGGACTACAACTTACTAGAGTTTTTTTTTGGTTAACAATTGAACAAAACAACTCTCATTTATCCTTTGGTGCTTTAAAAAGAATTCATTATTGCTTTGTGGGGTCTAAAATGAAAATGTGCTATTTTGTTTTGTGAGGGCTTACTTGAACTAAGTTCATTGGAAAAGGACGTATGCACTTCTCTCACGCTTTATAGCGATCTTGAGAATCAAAAGGTCTTTTTTGTGATTTTAGGTTGAGATAAAGCAATCACCTCCACACTTCATTTTGGGTTTAAGAATTGAACAAAATCTTGTGTGAGTGTGAGTGCAACATTATTGCATACATTCTCTCTCTTTTTTTCAAACAAAGATTGATCGAGTTACGGATATTATCTTTACTCACTTTTGTTTATCCTAGAGGGCCTACCTTGGGGAAAAAGTACTCACCCAAGGGAAAGAATCAACTGGTAACACTCTAAATCCAAGAGTATTTCCAACCGAAATATAAATGTGGGTATTGGAGTAAACGCCAATATCACGCAGTTGGCTCTGACAAGATGGATCCGAAAGGGGACTCTTGCCATATGGGTCAATCTCCACGAACGGAAAGTCCTAATTAAAACCCATGTTTTAGAATTGTCAAAATCTTTTGATCTATTTGTTGGTGCAAGAACGGTCATTCTGAAGTTGCCCCACACTTTTACAGTCTTTTAGTAGAAATGGAAAGCATGCCACGGGAGTTTCATGGGTGTTGATGCTTGGCTGCCCCGATTGACATTAATGAGTCGTGGAGGGGAGCCAATGGGGTCAAGCATCTAACCATTCACTAAAGATAAGTGTAGCTAGACTTGTCCAAGTGGGAATCCAACAAATATAGTCTTCCACATCCATAGGGTTGTACTTATTCATGGTTTCAAAATTCTTTGTTTGTTTGAAAGCATCTTGGAAACAAACACTTAAACTTCATCATCAAAATTTCAAACCCTTTAGGAGACAAATACAATTGACTCAATCCATATGTTATTTCTTGCCCTTGGGATTCTATCCTTAGAGGTTTCTAAACATTGGATTGCATCTCAATTTGTCTACTAAAGTTAAACAATAGGTAACCCTTACCTTGAATTCATCGAATGTCCACATAACATATTTTGTGGGATTTGAAGAAATTAAGACATTGGACATCTAGCTTGAAAAACCTAATCAAAGAAAGTGTTTGTATTAAAATAAAGTCACTAAGCAAAGCTAAACAAAATGAACTCACATATGTGTTGAAGCCTCATGATTTTCCCAAAACAAGTCATTGGTTCAAAATCCAGAAATGTATGTTCAAATTGAATCATTCTTTGGTTATAAAGGTCTATAGAAGCATTGCATGTTCTTCAATACCTAGGTTTAGGCAAACAAAGTGTCTTTTTTAGGTTCATCTTAAGATCAAAAGAAATCAAAATATTTTTCACCCATCCTTCAAAATAAAAATCATCTCACCATCACCTTTTGAGAAATCTTGAAAATTATCCTTCATGCTAGGCTTTTTGGCAAAAATCAAAATCATCAAATCCTTGACATAAAATCCTTGAAATCTTTATCAAAATCATCTTTGGCTAGGTATGTGTAGATGCATCCTTTTGCATATGCTTAGTCAAAGTTATCAAGCCATCTTGTTTAGTTAGGTATATGTAGATACATCCTTCTTCGTATGCTTGGCTAAATTATCATCTTGTTTGAATAGGTGTGGGTAGATGCATCCTTCTCCCTACACATATTCAAATTATCATCCTTTGAGCAAATCTATCCCTTAGATAATCATCCAGCATCTTAGGGTCTATTTGTTCAAAATCAATGAAAATCAAAATCAATCAATCAAGGGCAATCCAAGAAAATAAAGATCAAAATCCAAAACATATCCAAAAAATCCTAAAAATTCTAGCATCCCCTTCAAGATTTATCAAAAGATCAAAACATTCACCTCATCCATCTCTTGCATCATCATCATATCACCTTTCGATCCTCAAGATATCCTAAAAAAAATTCTACTTTGTGCATAAAGTAAAGATCAATCCAAAGAATCAAGAGATTCATCTCCCATATTCTTGAAAATTGATTCTTGTTTTATGGTTCAAACTAGATCTCAATACAAGAAGAGCATGGAAGCCAACAAAGAAACACCCGCTTCAAGTGATCTAAGCCAAATGAACGTTGAAATGAATCTCATCGAATCAAGTAATCCTTTGACTATCTCATCATCACAAAACCCACAAGAATAAAATCAAGGAGAAGATCTTACCTTTGGGATGTCGCACTAAGAAATAACTGAAATGCTCCAAAATCTAGAAAACCATAAAATCATCAACATCATGATGAGGCTTAACCCTTCACTATACATGCTTGAGCTAGCAAAACAAAGGGCCAAATTACCTCCGGATTTCGACGTGAGTACTATAGTGGAGACATCTTTACCTTCAATATCATCCACCATTCCCATCTCATCTACACCCCCATCCCAAAGCATCACTCAAAACATTCCGCAAATCACATCTTTTGCTCCAACCCAACTCAAGATTAATAAGGGAAATGCATTTCTTAATGCTATTCAAACACACCTCCTTGTTAATTATCAAGATTTGGATGCAAATACCATCTTGGAACAAAACATACCCCAAAATTCGCTACATAAATATGTTCCCCTCACTTTCCATAATGATCCATCATCATCATCATCCTTCTGCGCAACACCTCAAAATTCTCTCCTCACAAATCCACAAGAAGAGGAAGACATGTTCGGACTAGGGGGCATTTTCGACACCACAAAATCTTCTCAAGAACTTGCACCCCTCACATTTTCACCCCTCCCACCATTACCACCATTACCCACACCTCTACTTGGCTTGGGTCTCCCACCTTTACCAAATACCAATCAAACCAACGTTCCAAGTATCAATCAAAACATCACACCAAACTTTCAGAACTTGTCGTCGACATCGCAACAATAGATGAAAAATGCACAAGCAATCATGACATCATCAACCACCCCCCTAACATTCAAAGAATGGTTTCTCAAGGACCAACCACCAACACGATAGCACCATTCACCACTCAAAACACCAACATGACATAATCGCTCACCACCTTCACAAACGCCATCCTGAATCCACCACCACTAACTTCCAGAA
Source organism: Sequoia sempervirens (assembly GCA_007258455.2). NCBI lineage: Eukaryota > Viridiplantae > Streptophyta > Pinopsida > Cupressales > Cupressaceae > Sequoia > Sequoia sempervirens. Next base: position 106,839 of record VDFB02256254.1, on the reverse strand, counting down.
TATCAAGCCAAAACCACATGGCATTGCAAGTAGCTCAACAAGCTTCCTTTCAAAGTGGATTCCAGCAAGTGCAAAAACAAAAAGCCACACAACTAGCTGCTCAACAAGCCACCCAAGCCGCATTACAAGCGCAACAGGCCGCACAAGCCCAAGATTTATTGGAACAACAACAAGCCGCTCAAGCCACTCAAGTTGCACAAGCATCCCAAGCCACATTACAATCACAAAATGTTGCTCAATCCCAAATCTTATTGCAACAACAAGTAGCACAAGCACAAGCACAAGGACAAGCTCAAGCTCAGGCAAACTCCCAATATCAAGCACAAGCACAGGCACAACTTCTTGTACAAAAACAAGTAGTACAAATGCAAGCATATTAGCAAGCAATAAAGCAATATCAAGAGAAACAAGAATCAGCTGGCAACACAACAACAAGCGTTGTTGGAACAACAACAAGCACAAATCTTAGTGCAGCAACAACAAGATCAACAACAGGCGTTGTTCATACAGTAGCAAGTGGAGGCATACCTAGCTCGCCAGAACATACAGATACCATCGAACAACACATCAAACAACCCACCCATCCAACCCACAATTGAAACACCCCAAAACACCTTCATCCCACCTCCTGATCCACAAAATGATGTAACAACACAAATCAGGTTGCTCTCACAACAAGTGCTTGATCTTCAATTAGGGAGAACAACAAAAACACCAAGCAACTTGTGCCCCTATCCATTTGACAGGATCCTAGTGATGAAAACATTCCCCAAGGGATTTGAGATCCCCAAGTTTGACAAATATTGTGGGACAGGAAACCCTGAAGATCACATCAAGGAATTCCAGGTTCATTGCATGGAAGTTGCATATGATGATACTTATCTGATGCAGCTATTTCCTAGGAGTTTGGTTGGCCAAGCTATGGAATGGTTCTCTCACCTACCTTCAGGCATTAGGACATTCCAAGAAATTATAGATGCATTCATAAAAAATTATGCATGCAACATTGCAATGGATGTTAGTCTAGAAGAACTCTCATCTCTAGAATAAGGTAATGATCAATCATTTGCTTCATTCCTACAATGATGGCAATCTAAGGCCAATTGGAGCAAGTGGACCATGCCCGAAGAACAACAAGTTTGCACAATTATAGCCAACCTTGATGGCCTCTTGGAATTTCATCTCAAGGTTCAAGGGATCACCACGTATGACCAATAGATCCCCAAGGTGCTCAGCATCAAACGAGCCCTTATGACTCAACCCGCAAGATCAACTTCATACCCTGAACAACAAAACAACTTCCTACCCTCTAATTACAATGATAAACCTCACACGTGGGCAAGGAACAAAAATTTTACTAATGATGGTGTCGAGGCTAAGGTGGTCATTAGTGCCCCATGCCAAAATACACCCACACCGCAAATCCAAATCCAACACCAAAACAATCATCACACAATACAACAACCAAACAACAATCTGACTATCAATAATCTCAATGATCAAAGGGGACCACCCCAACACAAAAAGAGTTATCCCAAGCAAAAGAACACCGCTTTGGGGGAACCACTTGAAGTCATAATGAAGAATCTAATAGACAAAAAACTCATCAAGGCTCCTACCTTTGATAATTACCAAGAACCAGATGTGAAACCTCCTTGGTATAATAAGAATCAACTCTGTGAATTCCATAAAATCAAAGGCCATACCATGAATAGTTGCATGAGATTAAAAAACATAATCCAAGATCTCATCGATAAAAGAATTATAAATGTGGAACAACTTACAGGAAACCAAGATCTTAATATATACATGAATCTGATGCCTAATCATGGCAAAAAAGGGAATAACAATGATAAAGGGAAAGGCACCCACACAAACATAAATTGTGTATGAAACAGTCGTCACCTCCCTAGATGAAAATTGCATGGTCGTCACCATCAAAGGCGCCCATACTGAAGATTTTGGAGTCACCACAAGAGGTAGCAAAGTTACCATCGCAGGATCATCCCAGCCAAACAGAGCCCTTGCATCTAAATATGTCCCTAATGGCTACAATTTCCTAGATCAACTCAAAAGAACATCAACACAAATCTCCATCATGGAGTTGCTAAAAATCTCATCTGCCCATAAGAAAATTCTTGAGGAAGCATTGGCTTCATCCACTGTCTCGTAGATCTTGATGCAGAGAAATTCTAAGCTATGGTTGGAAATATCATTATGCCAAATCTCCTCACATTCTCCAACCAAGATTTCCCCACTCAACCATCTCACAACCGTGTGCTCCACTTAGAAGCAATAGTACACAAAGTAAATTCAAAAGGGTCTTGGTGGATGGAGGTGCAAGCTTGAATATTTGTTCTCTCAACCTCATCAAACAATTGAAAATCCTAGAGGATTCTATCGACAAAGGAAAGGGTATCACAATAATAGTAGATGATGATCAAGAAAGAGTGTCTCAAGGCATGATCAAACTCCCTATTCAAGTAGGTCCTGCCATCATGGAAACCACTTGTCAGGTCTTGGACCTCAACTTGCCATATAATATCCTCCTAGGACACCCATGAATTCATATGATGAAAGCAGTAGCATCAACTTTCCATCAATGTGTGAAATTTACACATGAGGGACAAGAAGTTACTATCCATGGAGATCCCGAACCCTTCTCCTATTGCAAAATCCTTGAAGCAAAGTACTATAAAATCCCCCCAAGTACCAAAAAATGATGAGGGTCCATCTACACCATACATCAATCTTGCCACTCTCCCATCCACTTCTGTGACAAAGACACCCACCACTCCCACCATCCCTACCATTTCTAACATCAAGGTCATCATCTAAGATAACGGTTGTGGAAACTACAAGATCCCTAATAATGCTTTTGTGGTAGGACAGTTACCACAATCTCCTAGATCATGGGGACATCCACAAATAAATGAAGCCTCCACCTCCCAAACGTCTCTTGTGGACTATCCCAACTTCACAAGATGGGGAGATCTTGTCCGAGAAGTTATTGAGGAAAATCCATCTCATATGCTATACCAAGATGAGAGACCAGTAGCTGACTTACCAATGGATGACAGAAGCAAGGGTCTGCAAATGATGCTCGCAATGGGCTATGACAAAAATCAAAGAATTGGACAAAATGGCAATGGGCTTATAATACCTATCATTCCAAAGATGCGACCGATAACAAATCTTGGCCTTGGATGTACTCCTCTGAGTATAACCATATGTGGCCGAAGTCCTCCAGTTAGAATGGTTAATAATCCTCCTCAGCCAACCCCAGCAAAACTATGCTTACCAGTATCTACAGGTAGAGTCATAGATAACTTTACATTTGATATAACTGACATCTGTAGTAGTAGTGATGATGAGGATACCATGACCAACTTACCTAGGATATTTGAGGATACCACTTTTTTCATGATTAGCACCCTATCTTTTGAATCAGACCACCAAAATCATGAGATCTACCTAGTATATCTCCAACTCATCGACTACGACCAACGAGGACCACCGGTTCTTGATACATTCAAAAATGATGAGGCACTCTCAAAATTCATGGGATTATGGGATAACATTCCAGGTGGGGATCACAAACCAAGGTTCATAATCGAGCTAGATACACATGCCTATTATGGGGAAACGATTGAATCCCTTAGTCGCAAAAGTAAAAAATTAAGAATAATATCCAAGTCCTTGAGTGAAAACCACACTATGGCACTCTCTGACCAGAAAAAAGTAAAAAGAAAGGATGCATCCAATGGTGAGAACCTCTATGAGGTGCCCGAGGATGGGGGATTCAATCTTCCTTCTAGAGCTATTCATCAAGAAAAATCAGCAGTCCTGGCAGAAATATGCAATCCAACCAATCTAGGGATAGAGGAAACCCCGCATATCACATTCTATGCGGAATCATTACTATCAGAAGAGCAAGAGCTCCTCGCAGCCTTCCTAAGAGAAAGACAGATAAACTTTGCATGGAGCTCTGCTGACATGCTAGGACTTGATCCATAAACTGTGGTTCACCACTTAGCAGTGTATCCAAAAGCAAGGCCTGTTAAACAAAAGCTTCAAAAAATGCACCCTCAAATCACCTTATTAGACAAAATCGAGCTTAAAAAGCTATTAGATGCAGGATTCATCTGACCGATAGATTATCCAGAATGGGTGTCAAACTTGGTACCTGTTTTAAAACTCGATGGGAACATCATAATCTACACAGACTTCAGAGACTTGAATAGGGCATGTCCAAAAGATGACTTCCCGCTTTCAAACATTGACATGATCGTAGACATGACAGCCAGACATGAAATGTTGTCACTAATGGATGGATTCTTAGGGTACAATTAGATCATGATAGCTAAAGAGGACCAGCATAAAATAGTTTTCACTTGTCCATGGGGGACTTACTATTGGAACATGATGCCATTCAGCTTAAAGAACGCAGGAGCAACATATCAAAGGGCCATGACATTGATATTCCACGACATGATCCATAAGAAGGTCAAAGATTATGTTGATGATATTCTATCCAAGTCCAAAAAGAGAAGAGATCACATAGCAACCTTAAGTTCCATCTTTGACAGGTTGGAAGAGTACAAGGTCAAATTAAACCCAAAGTGCATCTTCAGCATACAATTAGGAAAATTGCTAGGATATATAGTGTCAATGCAAGGTATCGACATAGATACAACAAAGGTAAAAGAAATCCTCAAGATGGAGGCACCAAAAAATTTAAAGCAACTGAGAGGTCTCCAAGGTAGGCTCCAATCCATTCGAAGATTCATAGCACAATTGGCGAACAAACACAACCCATATTCTCACCTACTCCACAAGGAAGTAGCGTACAAATGGGATAACAAGTGTGAAGAGGCATTCAACAAAATCAAAGAATATCTACTGATACCACCAGTCTTAATGCCACCAATCCCAAGAAAACCATTGATTTTATATGTGTCAACAATAGCAACAGCCCTTGGAGCTCTCTTAGCTCAGCATGATGAAAATGGAACAGAAAGGGCTATCTATTACATTAGCAGAACAATGGTTGGGCATGAGCTAAACTATTCATTCATTGAGAAAGCATGCCTCATAGTAGTGTTTGCATTAGAGAAATTCAGACATTACATGTTGGCACATAAAATAAAACTCATTGCCAAAATTGACCCTCTCAAGTAACTACTATCAAAGGTAATGCTCACAGGAAGAATGGCCGAATGGGTGATGATATTGTCAGAATATGACATCGAATATGTGGAACAGAAATCAATCAAAGGCCAAGTCATCGCAGATTAACTTGCAGAAGCACCAATCTATTCAAAGAATCCTCTCATCTCAGAGTTTCCAAATGAATCTATTTTCAATCTCAACATAGCTGACCACTAGAAATTGTACTTCGATGCCTCATATACACAGCATGGATCAGGAGTCGGTGTCTTCTTTATCACCCCACAAGGGGATTGCATACCAAAGTCCTACAAACTGGCATTTTGCTGCACCAATAACATTGCAAAATACGAGGCTTTAACGATAGGTCTCAGAATAGTAGTGTAGTGGAACATCATAGCTCTCAAAGTATATGGAGATTCCCAATTGATAATAAATCAAGTGAATGATGAATACCATACAAAGGACGACAAGCTCACTCCATATAAGAAATTGGTGGACTCTCAAAGAATGCTTCATCGAAATTACATTTGAGCAGATTCTTAGAACCAACAACAGAGCAGCAGATGCCATGGCAACAATTGGATCCTTGCTCAACATCCCCCACAACGTTCCAAAATATGAACTCCTAATTGAGCAGCTTCTCGTGCCTGCATTCGAGGTACCAGAATCAAAATTCATATGCGAAATCGTTGGTCCCGGTGATCCTTAGTATCACGACATTTACACATACCTTCGTATAGGAGTCGTACCCGTTGACTTACCCTCAAACCTAAAATGAACCTTTGTAAAAAAGGCATCCAGATTTGTCATCCTAGGAGATACCCCATATTGTAGAAGCATGGAAGGAACCCTACTATGCTGCTTAAACATTGAGGAGGCATTAACTGCTCTAACTAAAGTACATAACAGTATCTATGGTTCGCACTCGATTGGAATGACCATAGCCAAGAAACTATTGAGGATGGGGTATTATTGGCCCACAATGGAACGAGAGGCACATGACTATGCTAGAAGGTGTCCACAATGTTAGCAGCATGGGAACCTCATCCATGCTCCAGCTCAAGAGCTTCATCCTATCGTCACACCATGGCCCTTTTCGCAGTGGCGACTTGATCTCATTGGAAAAATCATGCCCACTTCATCTAATGGCCACAAATTCATCATAACTGTAATGGAGTACTTTAATAAGTGGGTGGAAGCCATACCCATGACGTATATAATTGGAAAGTAGATTTCAAAGTTCATCTTGAACTATCTCATTTTCTGATATGGTATTCCACAAGCCATTATATCAGATAATGGGACACAATTTAAGAATTAGAAGGTTCACCACTTATGCAAAAAATTCAAAATTCAGCATCGCTTCTCCACCCCATACTATCCCCAAGGCAATGGCCAAGCAAAAGCTACAAACAAAACCATTATGAAAATCCTCAAGAAAACAATTAATGACGCAAGTCATGACTAGCATTTATAGCTTAATCTCGCCCTCTGGGCCTATCAAACCAGCATCCGCACACCCATTGGCACCACCCCTTTCTCCCTGGTCTATGGATCAGAAGCAGTACTCCCCATTGAGATCGAGATCCCATCACTCAGGATATCACTACAGAACCTCATCATAGATGAAGAGTACTGAGTATCAAGATTGAATGAGCTAGAGCTATTGGATGAGCGATGGATAGATGCTTTGAATCATTTGCAAATCTATCAGAATAGACTCAAACGGAGCTACAATAAGAAAATCAGAAGCAGGATGTTCCAAGTCAGAGAACTGGTATCAAAAGAGAATCAAAAGAATGTCCCAAACCCAAGCAGCAAAGAAAAATTTGAACCTAATTGGTTGGGACCATTTGTTATCATAGCAAGTTACAAGTCAGGGGCATATCAGTTATCAACACCCGAAGGGGAACCTCTACAAGAGCCCATGAATAGCTCTCATCTCAAAAAGTTTTATACCTAAATCTTTCAAGGTATAGAACCAAAAATCCAAAAAATTAGAAAATGTCCTAAAAAAATGGTTACCTTGGCAAAAACTTGGCAAACAGGCATCTTGGTGACAACAAAAAAATCAAAAAAGAAAAAAATCCAAAAAATAAGAAAAATGATTGAAAAATAGTAAAGAGAAAAAAATTGTCCTCTAGTGAAAACCACTTCGGTGGCACTTTGGGCAAGTACCTTGGTGAAAACCTGGAAAACAGGCACCTTGCGTAAAATAAGCACTTTCCATCCACCAGGATCTCTACAGCTTGTTTTGCATCATCCATCCATTGCGCTTCCATCATCCATCACATTTGGATCTACATCGATCACTCATCCACCTGCATCCACACCATAGCTTGGTCTTGTTTTCATATCATGATCTCTCCTAGTACTACTCGACCCATCCTCAAGGTCAGTTTGTCCCACCTTTATCAGAGTAGTCTATTGTACCACGCTGGGGGCATGTTCTCATCGGATCGGATTTGTGTATGTTCTTAAAATTCTAAAATCATTAAATCCAAAAACATCAAAACATATCAAAATCCCAAAAACAGGTTAAAAAGTTAGTCAAAAAGTCAAAAACAAAGTTGTCTTGTCAAACTATGGGTCTCTGAGCCTTGAACGTAGGCAAGGTTGATCTTTGATCATGCCCTGAGACACTTAGGTCAGTCCTATAGGAGTCTATCATAATAAACTGACATCTCATCATGTATATCATCATCTGTAAATCGGTAAACTCATCAATCGAACTACGTGGTCTCTGCGTGTATAACGTAGGCAAGGCTAATCTGTTGATCAACCCCCGAGGCCCCTAGGATAGGTCTTTAGGTTAGTCTCTTGGTCAAAATCTTGGAAAACTCCAAAACATTCAAAAAATCAAAAAATCAAAACATTTGAAAATATCAAAAAATACCAAAAATAGCCTCAAAACATTGAAAAAGATCAAAAACATCCAAAAATTTGAAAAAATCCATCCATATCATCTCATTTGCACCCGTAATAACATCACTCATAATAAATGATCGTCATCCTCAATCTTCGATAAGATAATCAGAAACAGGTCTAGCAGGTTGAAAGTGAAAACTCAAAACATCAAGTCTTAGGTGTAAGTCAGTATGTAAGCAAGTTGGTCAACTCTTTGTGTCGATAACCCATCATCCAATTGGTCCCATATCAATAATATTTTAGAACGCTTTGGATAAATGAAATGACGTGCTTCCATCCACTGACATGTCCCAGGATGTATCCTTCCTACAATGGGCATTATCTTTTGGCAATAGTTTTGGTTGTTATCCTAAGAAAACATTTCCTTTTGGATAGTAGTATTGAAGAACATCAGCTTGTTTGTTTACTTTGTCTTTTTCTTTTGACTTATCTTATTGCACTCATTCCAAGGACTTCTTGATGATATTCGAACAGAGGATTTAGAGAAATAGGAATGGGGCAACGATCATTATCTTTTGTCTGTTGTGCTTGTTGGACGTTCTTCTAATATAACCTTGGCAAATACTTGCTTTGTTAGGTATGTATGGAGGAGGTTTCGGGAAACTTGTTGACTATTGCATTGATAGGTTATACCTTTCCGTGTTTTGGTTCGAGGTGTTTGAAACTTCTAAAGTCCATCCTAGCAAGGTTTATGTATGTCAGGTGTGAACAAGGATACTCCTATTTGCTTGCCAAGTGAAAGTTCATCACACTAGTTACCACGCCATCTTGGTTTTTTATACCTTGATGCATCATACCATGTGTGTTATCAAACATAAGAAAATTGGCCCTTTGAAAATCCCAATTTCTCGGCAAGAAATCATCATCATCATTTGCATTTTCATCATCTTGTGTCTTGTTGAAATGACTTCTTCTCTTTCATCCCTTCTTGCTCATCGCACTAACAAGGTACTATGACAGTTGATCATCATCATCATGAATCCTGCATCCAAAAAATTAGCATATTGCATAAACATATCATATAGGAAACATATGCATTGCATTTCCATCATCATATAAACATGTTATTATAAGCATTTTTTTATAAATAAGCACATCCATCTTTATTACATTTCATAACATTGCATTTATCACATAAATCATCGCACAACATTCATTTGCATTTCATAACCATTTCACATTACCACCTACTGCATAATCATACATAATAGGCACATAAGCATTATAAGATAAACCATTGCATACATACTTGCACATATTACATTACGCATCATCATACCACTTTGCACTAACATATCATCGCATCATATTAAATGCATCACATACATTACATTATCATTTAATATGTTTAGGATAATAATATTTGTTATTCTAAGCATCTTAAAAAACCATCTCATTTGCATTACATAAAACCATCTCATTTGCATCATATCATGACCATCGCATTCACATTACATCATCCATTTCATCTCATAAATAGCATCATAAATAATTCATTGCATAAATCATTACACATCATTATAAGCATAAATAAGAACATAAGAATCCATCACATACAAAGCGTACATCCATCCATAATCATTTCATATATATGTAGGATTCACATATCATTTCGCGCATACACCATAGATCGTTTCCATATCATTTTGCATATTACATTCCATATCATGTATCACATCACCATTTGCATAAATAGATCATAATATAGATAGCATCATTGCACATCACATAAATACATCTACATATCATAAGTCAACATAATATAGATCTGTTAGTCATAATCATTACATAATGCATACATCATATAACATCATTGCACAACATATAGAAATAAAATCATCCATGCATAAATAAATGGTACACATCAGATCGTATCAAAATCATCATTATCTCATATATATCATCAATAATATAACTGTCATAGTACAAGAATAATCGGATCACTGTACATGTATGTCAATCAGTACAAAAAAGGCCCATCGGGCTGTCAAAAATGATCCCATAAGGCACAAATGTATCATCTTGATCAACCCCCTGTATGTTGCCCTCACCCCTGTCACCGTGAACCTCTGTTGGTTTGTGGTTGGTCCGCTACGAGTACTCTGGAACCCGTGATGGTCTAGGTATGGCCTCGTGATAGTACATCTGATAATACTCAGCCTCTCTGACGACCTCCCAGTAAGACCTAATAGACACTATACCCTAAGAAGAGGAGGCTACCATACTCTCTAACTGTTGTCTTTGGCCTAGCTCTGTGGCCACCTGTAGCTCTGTAGCCTGTCTCTGTTGTATAGCCTGATCCCTCTTAGCCCTCATCTGCTCTCTCTCTTAGCTTGAGTCTGATCCCACTCCCCTGTCACAGTCTGTACCTGGGCCTGCAGCTATACAATCAGTGCATCTCGGGGATCCACCTATCCTATTGGCTGCCCCGGTGGCTGTGCTCATGAAGGCTATGTGGAGGCTGATCCTCAACCCCAGTCTGTAGTGGTGGACCTGCTGGCACCTGTTGTTGGTCCTGCATTTGTACGTCTACCTGATCTGGCTGCACTGGTGGCCTAACTAGCTAGTCCTGTCGTACATCACCCCTTTGTCCTCATCCTCCCCCTCTACCTCTAACCCTCCGTTGATCGGGGTTTGCACCTGGAATAGTCAATCGTAGGGGAGGCTGGAACCAATCCTTGTATGCCTATGTCGAGCTTGGATCCACAGGTCCTTGATCATAATCCCATAGCCAAGCTACTAACTTCCTAAAACTATCCACAGCCTCCGAGGCAGGAATATACTGCCCCCATGAAACCTGTCACGGTGCGGGCAAAGATAGCCACATAGTCATCATCAAGATGATCCTAGGGCTCACCAAACTAACCTTGCACGCACTCGAGCAGGTACCTCTCAATCATCATGTGCTCCTGCCCCTACATGTACCGGTCTTGGCGGGCATAGAACAAAAGTTATGCATCGTCGGCCCATCCAAGCCGACCAAGTTACAGTTGCCATGTGAACACCTACATCTCATCGAGGACCTTCCTCCAGTAGGGGATCCCATGCTCACCTGTGTGTGTAAAGGACACACCACCTTTGTAGCACCACACGAGGGGATTTTATGTCACCATCGAAACTGGAACAAGGTGTGGACATAGAATTGCAATGTGCTCCCACGCCCATACGTGGAGAAGTTTCACGCCTGCTCCGAGCACTCTGTCATCCATGTAAACATACTCGTGCAGATCTCTATATAAAGAGATAAGAATAATAGGCCCCCATGCAAAATGAACTGGCCTATCGCGAACCATCTGCTCCCAGCAATGTCCCCAACCGGGACTGAAATATCAGCCTCGTCTATCTGGGGCAACAAGATCTAAAATAACTGCTGCAACAACTAAGCAGAAAGGAGGTGCCGCGGTCCTGTTTCACTCCAGCTTGGTCTGGCCCTCACAAATAATGATGTCCTCTATGGTGAGGACCCTATGGTAGGCATTATGCCCCTCATCCATATCAAATATAACACGCCGACCATGAATCGGCAATCGTAGGATCCGCCAAACGTCCTCCAAAGTAATGGTGGCCTCACTAGTGGGAAAGTGGAACGAAGAAGTCTCGTTGTGCCATCTCTTGGCCAGCGCTGATAGCATCCCTAGGTGTGTGTGGATGGGCATTGCATAAGCGATATTCCATAGCCCCATATCTCAAAGTTGATCTTGATATTTGTTGCTAAGATCCTGCAAGTAATCGAACAAATCTCATGACTTGTGCTCTCGGGAGTAGAGCTCCCTCCGCATCCTACATCAAGGAAAGTCACCATGTTAAAAATTTTGAAAAATTCTTCGCCGAGCATCCAAGAAACCACTCCAGCATCAAAATCCGTGAAGGTGTCGCAGTTTGATTCTTTTCAAACTCTGACGCTAGGGCACAAAAAGCCAAAATAGCACTGTCACGGTGCACTTTCCCTCCCAGTGGTGCACTTTGAGGAAATAAAAGACCACCATATTGCACTTTTCAAATCACCTCGTCAGCCACAAGCTCAGCGTCAGAGTTTTCAAACTTCAAACTTTGCCACCATGACGCAATATCATACCAAGCGATGCAGTTTAATTTCTGATCGGCGCTATATAGCGCCATTGTAGAATGACTAACTTTGAAAGCATTAATTAAGCATGAAAAATGAGAAACAAAGTTCAAATTAGGGTCACTTACTGGGGCCCTAATGTCGGGTGGCCACTGGTACATCCAGACTCGATCAGAAATGTGTAGGGGAAGCTATCGTTGCCCCATATCGTCAGGAGGTCAGAGCTCAAATCTCAAAGTTACTAATGGAAGTGTGTGAAAATGACTTGAAAGTGACCCCTCGGACCCCTTTTAAGCTTGAAAATTAGGGTTTTTTCACCCTTATTCACTATCCTGCTAGGGTTTTGGACCCTTGAAGCTAATTTGTCTAGTTGAGGCCTGTTTTACATCATTTTATTGCATTTAGACATGTTTTTGGCCTCCTAGAGCCTTTTTGGACCTGTCGGGCGCCTTGTCCTCTTTTTTTCGCGAGATCACCTAAAAAATTGAAATTTTCATCCAATCTCTTGAGGGGGAAATATAATGGCATGTTTTCTCTTTCCAGGCAGCAGTGAGACAGGATTTTAAATAACAAAAAAAATTGTCTTTGATTGAGATCGTTTATTTTTTGAACAAACGCAACAAGTGCATTGCTTCAAAGAGAGGAAAAATGTAGACTCGTAAAATATATCAATTGACATTATGCATCTGATCTCGACTACTAACATTGTTTCATCCTAAATCATCCCTTGATCTAACCAGTTAATCAAATTTCCTTATTTGATTAAATTCATCAATTTCCTTCCCTTAATTAAATAAACATTTTATCTAATTAAGTCACCTCTTCTCAATAATTAAATTAATCATCTGATCTAATTATCCCTATTTAATTAAATAATCAATTCTATTGATTAAATCTCTAAAGTCTATCTATTAAATTAAATAAATTAAAACCTTATTTAATTTGATTTAACATCATCTCTTTTAATTAAATAAATCAAAATATTTATTTAATTAATCTCTTATCACATTCCTCTTATATTTGATTTAAATAAATCCACAAATCTAAGTCAAATAAGTCACATCACCTAATCCCCTATTAAATTAATTAACCCTTGATTAATTTAATTCTAATTCATGTCCCATCCTCTAGCTTTTCCCACTTGCACAAGAAAATGGATTTAATTGATTTATTAAATCCTCTATTTTCCTAAACAAGGAATCTTTTGGAATATTCCTCCAAGTTTGAATTCAAATTCCAAGTTGACATGTACATCCAACAAGGAATTTACTCCATCTTACATGTCCTTTGCCTTGAGCCAAGTGGCATTTATTGTATTTTCCATTCCCTTTTGCAAGTCATTTCAACAAATTTGAAATTCAAAAATATGCATTTATTGGCACAATCCTCAAAAATTGCACATCCTCCATCCACTCATAGGTTGACAAGTGGCATCTTGCCATTGGAAGAATGTTAGTCCCACATTGCTCAAATTTGGACATTCATCCATCTTGGCATTCTATAAATAAAGAGCTCATATCCTCATTTGATCATCCAAAAATTATGCAAAGTTACCATGCTCAAATATCTATCAAATTACATCCATCAATCTTGAATCTTAGCCAGGTTATGCAGGTTTTTAGCTTGGAGCACTCAATCTTCATCAACAAAGTGGATCATTCATCAATCATCATCAACACATATCAATCTTGCATCATAGGAATTGGGAAAGGGCCAATTTTCACATCAAATTGGCACCAATTCCCCCATGGGATCATGAGTTTGCAAATTTAAATTAGGATTCAATCTATTTTGTTGTTTTCATTTTATTCTTCATTGCTTATTTTCCTAATTTGAGTTTTGTAAATGAATTTCACGGGGAATCCTAGTTCTTGTTTGTAATCTCTAATTTAATGTGTTTGTTCTCATTTTTTTGCAGGTATTAGGATTGGGGTTCACACACTATGCAAAGTTTGTTGCATGTTCCTTTACCACAATGGCTAGGGAAGTCCATTGTTCATCAATTAATTCATTTCTAACATTTAGCATTCTACCTGCCATGATTTTTAAAGTCTTGTATGTTGATTGTACAAATGAGACGTCAAGTCGTACTAAGTTTGGGACACATTGTTTTGGAAATAAAGAATGGAAAATTTGGGATATTGACTCTGATGAACTAGTAGGTATAATATTTTGTAGAGGATCCTACAAACATGATAGATAGACATGTTGATGCAGGTTCCTACCATAGTTATTATGTATAATATGTGCTATGTTGGAATACAACAATCTAGTGAGAGGGGAGTGAATCAGTCGATTAATTAAAATTTATCCTTTAAAACTTATACAAATTAAATTCCTTTTAGTCCACTTAGTATAGATTCAATCTCAACATGTAGAGAAATAAGCATTCACACACATAACATAGGATATACATGGAAAACCTAAGATGCAAAAAACCACGGTGAGAAATGTTGCTAGGATCTACTATCCTAATCCAACCTCACAATCAAATGTTTATATTAAAATGTTTAAGAGAACCAACCCTAAGGAGACACCAATCCACTAGTTTTAGGAGCACCCACTCCCTAATCTAAGCACCAACCCAGACATCTGATGGCACCAACTAATCATATTTACAATGTAGTACAATACAATATGTTATTTTGAACATAATTCAATGTTGCAACCCTGTATGCAATTGCACAATTCTCTGCAATTCAAAACTCTACTTTGCAGCTCTCTCTGCTCTACACCTTCCTTTTTTTTCACCTTGACTATTAACCATAATAGAAATATTTGATTTTTGTTTGGGTTCCACTTATTCAAAATTAATGCATTCTCTATTTGCTTCACAACACTACTTGACACACTTAGTTCCATGCACTATTAGTTGCATGAACCTCATAGCCAAATTCTAAATTTTCCTTTGTATACCTTCACCAACTTGTAGTAATTTCCTCAAGATTCACACAAACAGTTCAAATCCTCTACTAAGGTTTACACATTATCTTCTTCAACAAGTCACCTCATCATCGAGCCACACATATTCATCATCATTTTCTAGTTTATTGAATTTGCTAAGTATGGAAATCTATAAAATCCTAAACCCTGATATGCAATTAATGCATTCCATAGTTCTCTCGATCTTATTTTTATCTTGATTACCTTTGCAGTTTGTGTCACCACTCTACAAATCAAATCTCCAATTATACTAGTCATTGAGTAGGTAGGCCAATTAATTGCATTCTCTATGTCGGCTACCAAAGCTAACCCATGTTCATATTGCCATAGCCATTTTTTATCTTCAACTTTAGACTTGGTCCATTGGTCAGACTCTTCATGCCATTTATCTTAACATCTACCACTGGAATTCCAAGATTTGTATACTTAGGGACAATTATGTTTCCCAACATAATGGACCAACAAGTTTCCCTAAGACATGTACAACCTGAGGGCCCTTTCTTTTTTTTCTTGTATTTTTAAGACAAAGGTCTCTAACTATTTTTGTGTAAATGGGAATGTCCTTGATGGCTTGGATGAGGGGTATATTTATACACACATCCTAAAGTTGTCCAAATAGGTCATTTCAGCTTGGTTTTTATTTTTTTGAACAGCTAATCATTCAAGGAATGGAGGCTCTAGACTTGAATTAGTTTGGTTGACCTAATTTGACTTAAGCTCTAAAGGGGGGTTTTCCAAGGTCTCTACTAAGGGTTCCTCATCTACCAACTCAGTGATTTGAGGGGATGAAGGAGCAAGAAATCTTTTCCCTGATCTAAGGTGGACATCACTCGCCTCTACCCCATAATTAGGGTATTGAATAGCCTCGTCGGTGTAGGCCTATTGAACAAGATTGTTATTTGGGTTAGGTGTAGGTTAGATTGGTAGTTGAGGTTCCCTAGGTGGTTGGGATGATGGATTTTTTAGATTAGGCATGATGTCCTATTGTTGTGGCTATGAAGGTTGATGTGGCTATAGTAATTCATATTTGGGTTTTTCCATTATTGTCCTTTTTTCCATTGAGGTTGCCATTGGTTTTTTTGTAGCGGCCATTGGGGGTTGTAGTTAGGTCCTTGAAATTTTTTGTGGCCACATGTTTTTTTACTACTGGTTCCAATTTGGTTGAGGATTTCTCTATTGGTTTTGTGTGTTTTCCCAAGGCTGAGGGTTCCAACTAGAGAAATTTTGATTTCTAACTAAAAATGGTGTATTTAAATTCAAAGGATCTTGAGGAATACTTTGTCTTGGTTTTCATGGCCTCCTTTGTGCAATGTAGAAAAAATTTCCATCTTCACCCTCTAGTTCTTGAAATTTTGGTTTCCCTAGTTTGTCCTCTAAAATACTTGCTACTCTTTGTCTACAATTAGGGAAATAATTAGTAAGGATTTCCTCCACCTCTTCTTTCTTTTTCTTCATAGGTAGAGTGTCCACTTGGGTATCCAAATGGCTTATGATGTCTTCATTCATGTTTGACAATAGGTTACTCAATTCCACTCTAGAGACTCTATTAGATATCTTGCTGATGGAAGATGTTTTCTTCCCTCTAGTCCTTTTAGTAAAGGTCCTTGAACAGTTCCTATAAACCTTGCAAATTTCTTAAAAAGTAAATTGTGATACATCTCCTAACCCAATAATGTTAAGGGAATTCATGCAATTGTCATTGAATCCTCTTAAAAACACTAACTTTAGAGATTACTCTAAAATCCTAATTTGTGGACTCTTCTTTAAGAAAAACTAGAACCTTTCTACATATTCCTCCAATGATTCATCTTCTTTTTGAGACACCCTAAAAATGTCATCTCTTCTTTTGTCAATTCCTCTACAATTTTCCTAGTATTTCTCCAAGAACTTTGTCTTCATAGTGTTCCAATTTGAAACAACATCTCTTCCCAAACCCATAAACCATCTTAAGGCAGCATCCTTCAAGGTTGCTAGAAATAGTTTGAGCCTATGTGCATCTATTGTGTAATCATAACTTATACACATGACATCAAACTCAAACAAGAAGGTATCTAGATCCTTAGTAACCAAACCATAGAAGACAGGTGATGTTGAAGGAGGTATATTCTTCAAGGAATTTTCTCTCTCCTGGTTGGCAATGGGGAACTTAAAAGTTACAAGTTCTAGTGGGTCATCCACCATTACATTAGCCATGGTTTGGAATTTCTCCATTGTATTTATAGTGTATGTTATTGAAAGGGAAATTTCTTCAAGAAATTCATTGCTCTAGTTATTGTGATCACCAATATCCTCTTTAGCTTTGTGTGTTGAGGGTAGAAATATTCCCAAAGCATCTCCCTTCCTCTGCATATAATAGGTGTGACTTTGTGTATCAACGGATCCTACACAATGTTAGTAAAATGTTTGGTATTGATGGAATAAAACCTAATCATCCTAATGTTGGAAAAAAAATACTTAAACTAAGAAATCTCAAAATAACGGAGATGCATCTTTGAATGTAGCACCATCCTTGGCAATGACTCCAAAAATGTAAGTCCCAACTAATGTTCAATAAACTTGGTGATATTCACACAATTTAGAGGGGGTACCTAACTGAACAATTAAATAAACCCTTGTAAAGACTCCATTTAATTATCAACCAGGGATAACGTAAACTTGAGATGATGTTCTAATTGTATGTGCATCCAGAGAATCTACACTACCTATATCATCCTAAAATAGGTGTTTACACATGTAAGAAAAATATAAACTACATAACAATAAAAAGCATTGAATCTGGAACTATTGCTATGGGTACTTACAACTAAAGACTGTGACTAGTTTATTATCAAAACTAAACTCTATAACTAACTAATTCTACTAACTTTGACTCACTCTAGAGGGTAATGCATTGAGACAAACAAAGCATGAAATACAAGCAAAAATATTATTCATGATTTTATTCACATTAACAACATGAAGACTTTGGTTAAGATAAATGCCATAATGAAGGTAACTACTATAACAATAGAAATAAATATGTAGAAATTAAAGTGGGGAACAGTTACCTTGAGTGGTCCTTGCTCAAGTGACTATCTCCACAAGATAAAATCAAATCTATCTTCTCAAATAAATTAACCATAACAGTAAATTGAAAACTCCTTCACTGCATAACACAATATTTCACAATTCAATAAGAATCTTTAGGGATATCTTATTCATAAAAACTTAACTGGAAACAAGAGTATTGTTTGTGTAATATAAGAAAACTATTTGAACATATCTATCTACTATATTTTCTATGTTTGTTATTCTCCTTGACCACTGAACCATATATACATAGGTGAGGAGGAGTCTTATTCAAACAAGAACTCAAAATAGAAATCTAAATGTAAATCACCACTCTCCTATAAAATAGAGTGTGACAAAGTTTGAATAACTAAAAACATAACTGAAAAAGTAGAAGAAGTTTATTAGGACTACAACTCTATTGCAACAATAAAACAAAAACATGGACTATGGAAATATTCATGTTGGATTCCCAATCATAGCAGGTTTCCTCTCTTTTAGTAGTCTTATTAAATGACATGGTGACTTACAATCATCTTGATAAATAGATGCCTCCAATTCTACAACTATTGCATTCTTCTTATTTTGGAACTTCCCCTGCATCACTGTCTAAAACTACTTTGATTGTGAGTTGTGCTTTCTAGTTGTTGTGGGATATAGTTTTCTTACTCAGGCTTCTTGGTTGTAAGGATTTAGTTCACCTAAACATATACACAATACTAATAATCATAATTTAAACATAGATATACACCACAATCTATACACATTCACACATTTTAACCATGCAATTACTAGTTAACATACCATAATCATATTTCCATATACTAAAACCAGGTTCAAGTTGCATGATGATCATCATCATTGCTTGCTTGACCTCTATGGCCTCTATAGTATCCTTTTGGCATGAAAATTTGTAAAATTTTCAAATTTTTTTGTTTCCTCTAAATATTATTTTTTCTACTTTAGTGTAGCTTATTTTTCTCAAAAATTAGCTCACTAAAGTGGGGGAGAAATGTAATGTCATAAAATTGCACCCTGTGGCAATTTCACATTTGTTCACTTGCCCCCATATTTATGGCACCTAGTTGTATTTATAACAAGAACCTTATGAGTTGTAATTTCATGATTTCAACTCTATAAGGAACAATGATAAACAGACCACAATCTTCCACCTCACTTATCATGAAATGATGAGTTAGATGCCTAGGCGGCATCGGATGTCCACGTGGCATGCTAGTGTCCACATACTTTCATGAGTTCAAATGAGGAATCTTGGGAATCTTGGCCTATGACACATGTTTCCATGGTAGGATTCTGAAAGTAATGATTCGTCCCTCCCATGCAACTAAACAAAACTCATTCTTTCACTCTTATTTGCAATACTTCTCACTTGAATTCTCTCCAACTTGCTCCTTTCTTGCTCTTCTCTTTTGCATTGTGTTTCTACAACAAATCTCTACTATATTGAAGTCTCACCAATAGCCAAATCTCTCTTACAAGTGCTCAAAATCATATCTATTAAGCCAAGAGGGAGCCACAAACTATTGGTAATTCTCTCTTGCTTCTTGTCAATATGTTAGCATAATATCTATTGTGTCAATGTTTCATGATATGGGTTCTCTTCCATAGCGGGGTTTACTTTTATCACTTTGGTGCCTATTTCATGATACATGTTCTCCTACATAGCAGGGTTTTCTTTTATCACTCTTGTGTCTACTTTACTTTGTGTCTATTATTATCTCTCTCTATCTGGCTATCCATGGACGTGGGAACATCAAAATGAGGGTTTGACTAAGGAAAGCCCCAAAATAGCCCCAACATTTTCCTCATTTTCCTTGTGTGAAGGTTTCTTGTGTGGATCTTTGTAGGAGGCATCAAAACATGGGAACTCTTGTAATTAAATCCTTTTCTCTCCTTGTCATTTATCTGCATTCTTATTTTCTATAAAGTTAATGTATTTAAATAGACCTCGAATCTGGAATAGTTAGTAGATCCTTTGAGTTTTGGATGAGATTTTAGTTATCTATCCATATAAGATGCCAACACATACCTGAGACGTAAACACACCACACTAATGACCCACTCCCACACTGCCATCCTTTAGTTGAGATCTCCTCCTTTTGTCTCACAAATCTTAGTGATCTTCATTTTCAGTTCCTAAAGTTTTCTTCTTGTGATGATCCCTAGAACTCTATTTTTTAATATATTTTTGCAATCTCTTTCATCTTGTTCAACTTATTAGGTAGTCTAAGGTAGTTTAGGTAAATTCACTCCCTTAAGGCTCTTTGGTGTCTTAGATACTTGTTAGTAGTGAATCCCCCTTCTCTACAACTTCAACTCTACATCTCTTAGTAATTTTCTAAAGAAAGTTATGGGCTGCTCATAACCATCTTTATTTTTCTACAATAAAACTACAACAATTATATTAAAATATGCAAAGGAAAGTAATTGGAAAGGCTTAGAATAATCTAAATTTTCTAGCACAAGAGCCTTCTTAAGTGCATCTTTTATATATCCAAAAAGGAATCAATTGATTGATTATCCCAACTAGAAGATTTCCCCTTTTTTAACACTTTAGAGATAGAGTTCTTTTCTCAAAAAAGTTAGGAATAAATCTTCAGAAAAAAATTATCTGGCCAAAGAAAGATTGGATTGATTTGATTGGTTTAGGCTAAGGGATAAGGTCAATAGCTTTAACTCTCTCTGGATCAATTCTTACCCCTTCTTTAGACACGGTGTGCCCAAGGAGTTTTCCCTCTTCCACACCAAAAATACACTTATTTAGATTCAAAGATACCCCATACTTTAGGCATCTTTGGAAAACTAACTCAAAGTGTTTGCAATGATCATTTTAGTTCTTGGAGTAAGAATTTGGGTTATCTTAGCTAACAACCATCAACTCATTTATAAGGCTTGCAAAAGCTACATCCATAGCTCTTTGGATGTGGCACTTGCATTCTTCTTAAGTCTAAATAGCATTCAAATATACACAAAATTTCCACATGGTATAGTGAAGGTTGTCTTATGCTAATCAGACTCATTAACCATGACCTAATTGTAACCTAAGAAACCATCCATCATAGACACCATCTTTGATCATGTCACATGTTCCAATAAATAATCCATGTTGGGCAATGGATAATTGTCTTTGAGGGACTTGATATTTAAATTTATGGAGTCCATATAGATTTATTTCCCCATTCTTTTTCTAACTGGAACTAGGTTAGACACCCATTTAGAACTCCTGATTTGTTTAATAATACCCCCTTCTTTCAGCTTCATCGGCTCCTTTTTCATTTGAGGAGAAAGAGTAGGATTGATAAGACATTGCTTATGTCTGAATGGTTTTGCACCAAGCTCCAATGGAATGGTATGCTTTAGAAAATATTCCCTATAAGCCTTTAATTCATCATAAGACCATGTAAATCATTTTTTATATTCTCTTAGTAGTGCAATCAAAAATTGCTTCTCTACAGGTCTTAATTTTTCACCAATATAAACCATTTTTCGATCTGATTTAGTTCATAAGTTTACACCTTCAATGTCTTCTTCCTTGACAGGCTTACTTCTCATCTTATAACAGTCAAAATTATCAAACATTATCTCTAATACAAAAAGACATTTATAAATGATATTTGTTTTGAGCTAGATGATTTCATTCCCAAAAAGGGTCTCCTTTCCTTATTCATCTCTCCACTATGGATTTCTAATCAATTTTTTGGGTTTCAAAATGATCAATACAATTCAAGAACTCATAAATTTGTTGATCATCATTGAAAACCTGTCAATTATATATATTATCTAGAATACTAGGCCTAGTGAGAATCTCAACCTCATAGTTGCAATGATAGGGAATAGAAGAAACATAAAATCTAGAAGTTGTTGCAACTAGGGCATCAATAACCACATTATTTTCTCTCTCCACCTAGGTGATGTTAAAAGCATCAAAAGCCTCAATTATATCCCAAATAACATTCTTGTACATTCTTAGCCTCTTTTCTCTTGCAGCATAGCTCTAACCTGAGATACCACAAGTTATGAATCACCATGCACATTAATACATTTGATTTCATATTTAGAGGCTATGTTTAGAGCAAGTAGAAAAGAATTGTACTCTGCTACATTATTGGTACATTCAAAGTTCAATTTGAAAGTGAATTTGTAATCTTTTCCCTCATGGGACATCAATATAATTCCTACTCCATTACCTTTTTTGAAAATGCACTGTAAAAATACATATACCAAATTCTAACATCCTCTAGATGAAGATGTGAGGGTACCAAACTAGGATCAATTTTCTAAATAGATTCACCATCACAATAACCTGCCAAATTATCAAGTTCTATGTCAAGGTAAAAAATATCACTCCTAAGTTAATTAGGATTCTCAAAAATTATCACAATTTTCTTCTCTCTATGAGATTGGACATCTTTTACACACATAGGGATGGACAAATAGGATAAATCCATTTGGATAGTACCCCCCACTGAATCTACCCATTTCCTTGATAATAACATACCCTACTTAGCTAGTCAATCCACTATGATAATATCCATTGAGAATGCTTTCCCCAAGTATGTAGGAAGTTGTAAAGGGACATTATTTATAATTCCAATCACATTTACCTCTCGAGAATCCATGGAATAGCATTTTCCATAGGACTATTGGGATTTATTGGTTGAAAAGAATATTGATTCCTTTCAAACCTTCCACACTTATTTCTTAAATTTCATTCCTACCTTCCACACTTATTTTTTAAGAAAAGGGTTGTGTTGAAAAGAATATTGGGATTTATTGTGTATAAGAAACGTTTACAAATTCCTTGATAATGAATCAAACCCCTTTTTCAATGATAAATAATAGAATACACGCCAAGAAAGAGATGCAATGCCAATTATTCCAAATTTTGATGCAATGTTTCAATGTTTCTCAAATAATTTATAAAAGATTCTTTCGAAACCATCCAATGATAACTATTAACCTAGGATTATAGATATAAATATAAGATCCTATATGCTCAACCTAAGGTGTTTTGATGTTAAAAATTATTAGATAATGGTAAAATCATAGAAAGGTTTGAAAGGAATCAAGATACATGGAAACATTTCCTAAGCTAATCTTAGAGGAGATTATTGTGAAAATTTTAAATATTTCTAATTATAGAAAGAAGAAACGCATTTAAAACATAAATAAAATTATACAACACAAGTATATATGGAAAAAACCATTTTGAGAGAAAAGAATATTGCACCCCAAGGTAGCCCAATATATTATTTAATAATATAAACATAGTTACAATACACTCGTAGAGAAATTATTTATAAAGTATCACCAACTAGAGATATATAGTAATTCTAATGTCATAATAGTGTTGGAATATGAGGTTGACTTTATTTTTATTTTAGTACCGACGAATAGTCAATATTGAGTACCTAGGTAGTGCTTCAGCTATGCACCTGACATGATCGAAGGCCTTTTATTCAATTGAAGTTTGAAATGATGGGGGATCCCAAGGTGTTTTTTGTAGCCCTTGGATGTCAAAGGTGTTTTTCGATGAAGCCAAAAAAAATGGGACTCACTATTTTTGGTATATTTGATAAATGTTTGACATGTAGTTGCATGAGTCATGCTTTCTATTTTTTGAAAAGTTTTGTTCAACAACGACTCTGAAAATTTGATTTCTTATACTCTTTCAAAGTCATGTTTTTAGTAACTTTTGAAGATTTTTGTAATTGCAAAATTTTCTTGAGAAATAAAATTCAAGAGATCTTCTTGGTATAATTTTACCAATTTTTCCATGTAAATTTTGTGTTATTTATTATTTTTTCTCTATTTATTTTGCATTGTAAATTTTCCTACAATTGGTATCAGAGTGAGGTTTTGTGTGCAGATGTTGTGTTTTTTAAGATGTGAACAATGACTAGAGGCATGGTTACTAGATTTGAGGTGTAAAAGTTTGATGGTTCTATTTTTTCTTTATGGAAGCTAAAGCTTCAAGATTTATTGGTGAAGGAGCTCAAACGGGTAGTAGAGTTGGATTGGGTAGTGGGTTTTCTCCCCATTGGTCTCGGGTTTAAGAGGTGGGACTTCTTGCTGGTGGGAGATCTCACCCGTAGGGGACTAGTCTTGCCCTAGCTCACCTCAAGTACCCAAGGTAAGGGTTGATGGGTCGTTGGGTTGGGTCGCAAGGACACCCTTGTAGTATCAAAAAAAAAGATTTATTGGTGAAGGATGGTTGTGCCCTAGCTCTCAATAGGTTAGCATCAAAACTAGTAGCCATGACCTAGGTAGATTGGTATGAAAAGGATAGCATTGATAGAGCAACAATCTAATTATCTCTAGCAGATTCAATAATATGCAATATTAAAAAGGAGATATACACATGACTTGTGGACTAAAAAGGTTGTATGAGATGAAGTCATTGGAAAATAATTTTTTTTACATAGGTGTGTGAGGGGAACAATCATAGACATAAACAAGATAAACCTACTTGAAATAGAATCTAATCTATGATCAAGAACACTAATCTAAGATCTATTCCTACACTTATGAAATAAACAATTTAGAATACTGAATTCAAGAACATGAAAATGAAGTACATAAATAAATGAATTCAATACTAAAACCATTACCCATCTCATATCGGAGTGTATTCGCAAGGATGTGGTTGCTCGTATAATTGTGAAGCCTCCATAGTTCATGTGCAAAAGCTTGAAGAATGATGTCTTGGTTGGTTTATCAAAGAAATGGCAAAGCTCTATCAATGGTGTTTTGGCATTACTTCATTGTTTGAATAGGTTGATTCTCTGATCCTTTTTTGTGAGGAAAGATATTTTATATAGAAAATGTGATTCAAAATGGACAATCAGGATTAAAGAATGTTGAATCAAGATTGATGGTTGAGAGGTGTTGAGAGGATTTAGACATGAATAATCTATGTAAAGTAGATTGCACAATTTGTATGATTGAAGAAATAGATTGAATGATAAGTGGGATTGAGAATAGATTGATCAACCAAGGAATCATAATTTTCTCAATTAGAAATAGATTGATTTGTCGGGATTAGATTGAGAAATTAGGGGATCATAATTTATTTATTTTGGAGTTGAACATGCAAATCAAGTTTGACTTTTGCAAATAAAGTTGCATTAGTTTGATTTGATTTTTTATGATAATTTGAATAGTTTTCTTTAATTATTGAAATTTTGGAGGGAAAAGTGAGTTAATTAAATTATTATGATCTAATAATTCAATTAACTTTAGGGGAATAAAGTGATTTAGCTAGTGACGTAATTAAATAATTGGTGGTATTTAACTAATTAGGACGAAATAAAGTGAGATTAGGACTTCATTAAATAAATGTAATTTATTTAATTGGTCGAAATGATAGAAACATGAATTAATTAAATAATGTCATTTTATTCAATTAATAGCAGAAATAGGGTTTTAGGACTTTATTAAATAAATAGAATTTATTTAATTAGTCAAAAATGATGAAAAAGTGAATTAATTAAATAATGTTGTATTATTCAATTAATAGGGGAATTAGGGTTTCAAATGTAATTGATGTGAAATGCAGTGATGTTTTATGATAATGATGTAGATGATGTGAAAATATCATTTGATATGTGTGATAAGTGTTAAGTCAATTTTACATGTCTACATTTTACCCCTCTTTGATACAAAGTACTAGTTGCTTTGTTTCAAAGATTTTGATTTTAAGATCAAGTTTTTTGAAAAAAAATTATGCCCCACTATGCCCTAGCATTCAACGGAATGATGGTAGGACTCTATGCTACCCTCTCGAGAGGTTGGATGAAAATTTCAATTTTGAGGTTAGGCTCATGGCATTGTTCTATTTTCGTTTAGTTGCATAGAGAGCAAAAAATTAGGTCTATAGGTCCCTTGTTGCTTGTTTCAATATTTCGGGAAGTCCTAATTTGAACATAGGAAGGTTCCCTAAGTAAAAATTAAGGTTTCCTAGGTGAAATTAGGGTTCTAATTGCCTCATTTGTGCTTTGATCCTATAGCAAATTCTTGTCTCTATATTTCTCATTCTATCAGTTGTCGAGGAGCAATTCCTAGGATTCAGGGAGCCCCACATTGTTTAAACCTAGTTCGAGAGTTTGGACGGCCCGCAAGCGTCGGTGGCTGATATGTACCCTCTTACTTCTCATTTTCGTTTGCTCACGTTCTCATAATTCATGTACAAATTTCTCTTAGTCAATAGCAAGGTTTTAGGAGTTTCTATGCTTTTGCATCATTTTTCATGCATTTTCCAATTTAGGAAGCTCGCACTTGCTCAAAACCTACACACTTGCTTTAGACCTATGCCTTTGACTTATACCTTCACTTTTGTTTTGTACTTTTTCTCTAAAACCATGCTTTTGATTGCTTAGGGTTTGTTTCTACGCATTTCCTTTAAACCCACACACTTAACAAATGTCCTCACTTTTGATATCTTTTCCCTTGACCTAAACTAGCGCACTTGACTTAAACTAGCATACCTGTCAGTGACTTCACCGCTTTTTCCAAATTTTTCTCACTTTTCTCTATTTGGAACCCTAAGTCTTGTTCTTCATCATTTTACGCATTCAAAGAGAAACCCTAACGTCATGGGTTAAAATGATTATAGGTGGTCCTTAAACCATTACATCCAAGAGAGAGAAGACCTCAGGATCTATTTGATTTGATTACCTATTTTGATGTTTTGGAGTGATATTTCCTAGATGTGGTTAGGCTTCGTCATATTTTCTGCATGCCTCCCATTCGATCTCACACAACGATGATGACTGCACTCGTGGAGCAATGGCATTCAAAGACGTCTTCATTTCATTTAACTACAGGAGAGGCCACCATTACAATCGAGGATGTGTGGAGGATTCTCTGCATTACTATACATGGCAAGCTCATTACATACCATATTTCAAGGGGTACTTGTGCCAAGTGGTGTGTGTTGGGTGTCAGACACTTGGAGGTTTGGTAGTCTGAGATTGATTTGTCTAAGTTTTTTGGTAGTGCAGACCATGTTTCCCTTGTTCTATGTGGTTTGAGTTTGAGACTAGTTATTCCTGATAGGAGAGGTCATCAATTCCCTATTGGATGGGGTATTTGCATTGAGGGTAGGTTTGAGCATGGGACCAAATATGCATGGGGTCCATGTCTTCTCTCCCACCTCTATAGAGATATGCATGAGGTTGTATATTAGAGTGGGAAATCTATTTTTGTAGGTGTTTCTCTTTTGCATATTTGGGCCTGGGAGCACATTGCAATTGCTCGACCTAATGGGATACTGGATCATACTGCTAGAGATCCATATTCATATCGTTATGGAGATTTCTTACACTACACCTTGCCATGGGATTTTTGAACTGGCACCGTGTGTTCAACGACATGCTAGGCTTTGTTTGGAGACCCTATATGCATTGTGAGGCATGGCCAGAGGATCCAAAGTAGCTTGTTTACTATTGGAAAACTAGATGGTTGATTGGTTGTTCCCACTCTCTACTAGAGCATTACTTATCAGATAGAGTATGTCGTCGGTTTGGAGAGAGACAAGGTCAATTTCTTGATACTTATGAGGCTCATTTTGGTCGGACCACCCAAGAGGTCTGAGTATGGGGTCACCAAGAAGAAAAAGATGCTTCTATTGCTGCATTCAGAGCAATTCCCCCAATTGGATGGGGTTGGTCGGTTGGTTCAGTAGAATTGGGTACCTCTCGCAATTTTGATCACTGGTGGGCATTATGTGTGCCTTTGAGATTCACAGTTCTTGGGGGTGATCTTGCATTAGGTAGAGAAAGCATTATAGGTCATCACGAGGAGTGAAAACGTATTGAGTTTCTTGTAGAGTAGTTGGGTAGGGCCCAACAGGATGGAGCACAGGGTGGTCCAGATGATCAAATGCCTTAGGCGCAAGGTCATGGATAGGTTTTGAGTCCCCCTCCATGACACAGAGATAGTGCGGTGATAGGTCGTGGAGGATCAAGTTGCTTCTCTGACCATAAAGAGGGACATTTTGAGGGATGAGAGAGAGTGAGAGTAGGAAATGACATGTTGCAGAGGCTCAGGTACAGTTGCTTATAGTGGAGAGAGATACTCTTAGGGAAAAGCATCATACCCTTCGTGCAAAGCAGGAATAGTTGTTACAAAGGTCTACATATTATCAAACTCTCTATGATGCCTTTGTTCCTAGAGCACAGAGATAACCAAGGTTCGGGGAGCCTAGTGTTGCAGAAGGTGGTGATGGTGAGTCAGTTGGTCATTCTATTAGATATCCAAATCCTGATGGTGGTCCAAATCCTGCTGCATAGATTTTTCCCCTTTCCTTCTAGGCAATGTTACATATATACTTGATCTTTATTATTTTATTGTTTAGAGACATATTTTAGACTTGATTTTGTATATATATTCATCAGCCCAGTCGAGGCCTCATATATATGTATTATTTTGTATTATCCTATCACACATGTTTCACATGATGATGATGTACTATGAAATTCTCCCTTTTTTGATGATGATATATATCAGATATACCTTCTTCAATTTGGCTCATTTATGTTTTTATGTGATGTTCATGGATGACTATGTATGATGATGTATGATTATATATGTTTTTGTACTTTCCTTATGTATGCATATAACCTGGATGGATGGATCATACTTTGTTCCATATGATGTTTTATTATGGATGATTGATATATCATTTGATATATGATGTTTATGTGATGTATGGATGATATGATGGATGTATGCCTTATACATGATACATGATGTTTTGATTGTTTTATTATCATCATGATATGTATTGACAAAATTGTGGATGCAGGATGGATATGGTACTAATTTATTTGCTATGTAGGATGGATGTTAGAAGAAATTTTTGATAATGGATAGAAATTTGATGTTTGTTATTTGTTGATGAGTATTTCTTTCATTGTTCTTGGAGGCTTCACAGTTTTGAACAATCCTGTTTGATGTAGCAAACAAATATGATGCACCAGGGTATTAATGACCAAGGTGACTTTGTATCCATTGTGTGGACTTTGACTCTACAAACAAAGGGCATCTTTGCTCATATAAGACATACGAAAACTTTGTTTGAAGTATATAGTCAGGTTGTTTTAAAAACTTTTCAGACCAGTCACACAGAGAGGTATAGAACACCTAACATGCAACTGCTTCATGATCTGTTTCAACATAAATTTCATACACTCAATAAAGCAAGTACTCACAATGGTAATATTATAAAAAATAATTACAAACAACAAATCAAAATGACATTCAATTTCCCCTATCCCTTCCTCCATAAATCCTTATGGACATCCTCGAGAGATCCTAGGAATAAGTCAATAAAATAAATAATAAAACTAAGACTACCAAAAGATAATAAAAAAATTTGCAGTATCACTTGCCATATCTATTTGAGGTTTTAGGACTATTATCCATTGTTGATCATGTCAATCATAGGAATGGATTCGTTAAGGAATATCTTAGGATGTTGTTGGTGAATTGTCAAAAGATAGATAGTTGATACTTGGGCTTTGTTTTAGTCTGTTTTGCGATCAAATATTTGTGATTGTTTTGCTTGAAAGTTCTAACCTTTGGTGTTTTCTTTATTTGTTTGTTTATTTTGTCAAAGGGTGAGTGCAATGATTTGTTTATTATGGGTGATCTTTTATTGCATATTTTGACGGCGGGGTAGGTCTTTTTGATTTTTTAGTTTTATGATGTTTTTGTTGTTTTCAGGGGACTAGCCTAGGGCCTCGAGGGCTGCTCAAAGATAAGCCTTTCCTATGTTGTACAC
Organism: Sequoia sempervirens; assembly: GCA_007258455.2. Lineage (NCBI taxonomy): Eukaryota > Viridiplantae > Streptophyta > Pinopsida > Cupressales > Cupressaceae > Sequoia > Sequoia sempervirens. The sequence goes on along the minus strand of VDFB02256254.1, from coordinate 76,876 downwards.
GCAGATTCTCATAGCTCACTTGGTTTGAATTTTTTTTTTACCTTTTTCTTTGTGAATGTTTTTGGATTTTTTATTTTTTAACTAAGTTGAAATAAAGCATGATAGAAACCTAAGGGGACTGGCCTAGGTTCTTAGGGGCTAATAATCATTGCCTACGTTATACATGCAGAGACCACATAGTTCGACCATTTGACTCAAAGAATAAATTGTTTTTACGGTTCAAAAAACATTGTTACCTTGGATTGATATTCCAATTCTGTGTCTAGAGGATATGTTTTGGGAAATCTACTTGAACTAGATGTGAGGTTCAAGCAAATGTTGATATTTTAGACTGCTTGAGTGAAGGAATAATCCAACAATGTTTTATTTTTGATGATTTCAAATGTTTTTAATTTTGTTGTTTTGACCATAATAGAATGTTGAAAGATTTAATCCCTAACTAGCTTCGGGAAGTTTCCCCCAGTTGGAGAAAAGACTACTTTCCTTAATCAATAACAAGCCATGGTTGGATACATGTTTTATTATGAAATGAATGGGTGGATGTTGCAGATAGTACTGATAGATAATGATACAATTTTTAGACAATCATAGCACCTATTTTCTAGGTTTTCACTATGGTATCTATTCTAGGAGTGCAAAAAAGTGGTTTTCACTCAAATAATGTTTTATTTCTCTTTGTTGTTTTTCTTGCTTTTTTATTTTTTTGTATTATTTTTTTTATCTTTTTTCCATTTTTTTGGATTTTTACCCTTTTTCTTGTGGTATTCTAATGTGCTTCATGTGTAGAAATTCTTGAGGTGGTTGTTGTTCAATGGTTCAGCTAAAGTTTCTCCTTTAGGAGTAGCCAACTGATATGCCCTAGAACTGTAGCTTATTGTGATGATAAATGTGCCTAACCAGTTGGGTTTGAATTTTCATTTGTCATCCTAATTTAGTTGTACCTTCTAGTTCTCTTTAAGGACTAAGTCACTAACCTAAAATTTCTTGTCCTTGATCTTCTTGTCATAGCTTTGTTTGAGCCAATTTTGATAAACCTGCAGATGGTTTAGCGCACTCAAATGCCTTTCATCTAGGAGCTTTGATTCATTTATCCTAGATACCCTATATTCTTCATTTTTGACCATGTCCTTTAATGAGATTTGCAGTGAGGGGATTTCAACCTCAATAGGTAAGACAGCCTCTAATCCGTAGACCAAGGAAAATGGTGTGGCACTTGTAGGCATATGGATGCTAATTCGATAAGCCCATAAGGCTCGGTTTAGCTACAAATGTCAATCACAGCTGACTTCATTATCAATATTTTTGAGTATTTTCAATATGGTTTTATTATAAACCTCATCTTGACCATTTCCTTGGGGGTAATAGGGCATAGAAAATCTATGTTGGATAGAAAATTGGGAACAAAGTTCTTGGACGTCCTAATTTTTTAATGGTGTTTTGTTGTCTATTATTATCGTTTGGGGAATTCCATATCTATAGATCAAATAATTCAAAATGAATTTTGATCTATTTTCCACTAATATAGGTCAATGGAATTCCCTCTATCCATTTAGTGAAATACTTTGTCGTTGTGATACTAAATTTGTGCATGTTGGATGAAGAGGGTGAAATCTTACCTACTAGATCTAATCCCCATTGTGAGAAAGGCCATGGTGTGGTGATGGGTCTGAGTTCCTATGTTGGTGCATGAACAAGGTCACTATGCTATTAGCATTTACAACACTTTATAGAATATTGTATCCATTCTTGTTCCATAGAGGGCCAATAATACCCCGTTCTAAGTAGTTTCTAGACTAGGTTAGGTTTGCTAGAGTGGGACCCGCAAATACCTTCATGTACCTCTTGTAAGGTTTTTTGTGATTATTTTTTGTTAAGACACCACAGTAACATACCATCTAGAGTATGACAGTATAGGGTGTCTCCTAGGATTGTAAAACGGGAAGTTCTACAGGTGAAGGTTTTCTTTTGAGTGGTCATTAGGTCAAGTGGCATGATACTGTGCTAGATGTAGTCAAAATTATCTTGGTACCATGGGGAATTAATACCAACAACAACACATACCAATTTTGATTCTAGGATGTTGAATACAGGTATGAGCAATAGTTCGATGAGGAACTCATACTTAGGAACATTTTGTGGAATATCAAGTAGTGAGCCTATTGTTGCCATTACATCGGCAACTTTGTTATTGATCCAAGGAACTTGCTTAAAAGTTATTTTGAAATAGTATTATTTGAATTTGTCCACCATCCTTTTATATGACAACAATTTTTCATATTTTTTCTGGTTCTCACTATTCACCTATTTGATCACTAGCTGAGAGTCTCCAAAGACATGTAACTCTTTCATTCTCCATTCAATGGCCATTTTTAGCCCTGTCATCAAAGCTTCGTACTTTGATATATTTTTCGTGCATGGGAAAGTGATCATGTAGGCCTTGGGTATACTATCTCCCTGTGGTGTGAGAAATAGAACACCTGCTCCAGAGCCATATTGAGTATGGGACTTGTCAAAGTATAGAGTCCAATGGCCTGTCAATTATATCATTAGGATACTTTCATCTGGAAATTCCACTATGAGAGGCTTGTGATCCTCTATGGGTGCTTCGGCCAGTTGGTCTACTATGATTTGTCCCTTGATAGCTCTTTTATCCACATACTCTACATCAAATTCACTCAGGATCATCACCCATTTGGCAATGTGCCCTGTTAGGGTTGCCTTTACTAGTAGGTACTTTAGTGGGTCTACTTTTGAAATAAGCTTTACTTCCTATTTAAGATGTTGTAGTGCCCCTTCACGTTTCATCCTGGATGTCGTTTTCACGATATTGTCTTTTTTTCGCTGTGGGATCTAGTACTTCTTCACACATTGTGCATACGTTTTAAATTGGGATTAATTAGTACTAGATTAACTTTTACGTTTAAATAATTTTTTTATTATAGTGGTGGTTTTGATAAAATATATACTATTAAGGTTTTATTTTGTGTAAATAAAATATTAATTAATGCTCTTATTTGATCTAAATAAATCAAAATAACGATTTAGTAGAGAAATATTAAAATCAATATGTATATATTGTTTATTTTGAAGCTAAAATAAAATTAAAAGTTAAAATTAATAAATTTTATATTTAAGGGCGGATTATTATGAATAACTAAATATAGGATATTGCATGTAAGTAACACGAGATAAGTTAGAGGGTACTCCTTAAATTTCTAAACGACTGTTTTTCATGGTGGAATGACTTTTATTGCATCCCAATTATAGTTTTTTGTGGGTGTGTGTTATTTTTGGCATGTATCATTTGGGATATGAAGTTCCCACAAGAATATCGCTCTTCCTTTTTCCATCACTGCCAAATCTCTTCCATCTCACTTATTTGTCTGTTTCAATAGCCTGTAAAGGCTCCTTGATGACGGAAGTCAAGAAATAAATAGGTTGAACCCATTAAGATCATGAGGATTAACTTTCATAAAAAAAAGATATATACACAGGATTTTGGGGAGGGACTCTTCGGGGCCTGCAGAGAGAAAATTTCATCAATGGTAAAACATAAAGAATAAAACTTTTCCCACACCATATTTTCCATCAGCACTGTCTAAGTCTCATCAAATATTTAGCTTAATATTGTAGCATACGGGGAAATTTATAATATTTACATGGTTAAGAAAAATTTTGGCATGCATGTGAGGAGGCGTTGATCAAAGGAACGTTGTGTCAAGATTCAAGAATTGAGGAGGAAGCAATCAAGGTATGTCAAAATCAATACCTCTCTTTTTGATGGCTTCAATGATGTTGGATTTTGATTTATAGCAGTATGGTTGGGTCTGGTTTAATGGTATTATTTCTTTCGATCACTAAAGTTGTATAGTTCCTTCTATCTTCCCTCTCTGGCGTCGACCCCTTCATAAGCATTTGGTCCATATTCACTATCATGATTTCTTCTACTATTGATAAACTGTGGGGTTTCAATCCTATTTTAAACGCCTTCTTTCAATACACATGTCAGTTGCAAAGCTTGAAGATTTATAGTCTTGAAATAGATGCTATTTGTTTACTTTGTTGTATTCCTTCCGCCGTTGCCCATATATTGGAGGATAATTAAAGGCGTAATTGTTGTGGTCAAACTTCTTTGTTGGTGAATCATCCAATTTAGTGCTTGGGGTGCTCGGTCATGAACTAATCAACACCTTCTCATTCAATAATCAAATCCTTGGATAGTAGAGATTTGGAATTCGGTGTTCTGGAATTTTTTAACTCTTGCATGATGGTGATATTGTCTAACTCTTAGTATTTAGCATGTAGGACGGTATTGGTAATGAAGGCCACCAAATTTAGTGTCTAACTTGAGAAGGGAATTCCTCAAACATGTACCTATGTTAAGAGGCGTTGGTGGCTTGTAGCCATCTGTTAGTCTTTGTATTTTGTATATTGTTACTTTGTGTGTGTTTTGCACGTCCTTACTTATGTCTATTCATTGTATCTTCTTTGTCTTAATTACCTATAGTTGTAGCTAACAAGTATGTTGATTTTGTGTTGTAATCATAGTTTGGGAAATTTAAATAGGCATTTAAACATGGGATCGGCCAATGTAGATAATAGAGTTTTCTTCTATTGGTCAACCAAATCTTTATATTTTCTTTCGATATGACTTTAAATCCATACCCATCTGAGCCTCACCTTGAGTCGTTGATGCTTGTAAATTACTGTGACTATTGAATATGTGCAGCTTAAGCATTCATATCCCTTCAAGTGTAATCCATCTAGTCATTTGCGTATTGATTAGAATTTATAAGTTTTAGTGCTTAAGGCTTGTATTAGGTTCTGGAGTTGATATTCATGCATTGTTGGGTTGATTTTAGAGGGGTTCTATATGATCTAAATAAATGCATATTAAAACTACATGTGCGGCTTATATATAGTCATACTTTTATTTCCTTGAATTGGTTGTTTGATAATGCATGGGATAAACTACAATCCACTGAACATAAATTTAGGTAGTAATCAGCCCTTGTATGGCTTTTGCATATCGACCTCTGTAAAGTATTTTGTATATTGACCTATAACTTAATACTTGTCCATCAGCCTTCATTTGGTAATGTGCCTATCGGCCTTGTTTGATATATGCATATTGATTTATTAATATATAAATATATACATATGGGTACGCTGATATAATATTTCGATATCAGGGATATAGGAATATTGTTGTATTTCAATTTAAATATTATGATTACTTTATCTTGTTAATTTATTTATTAACATACATATATATAACGATATATATATGTGTGTGCGTATGTATGAGTGTGATTAAGTAATCATGTTTATGTGTTATGTTCTTTTGTAATAGTATTTTATTGTTTTTATAAATAATTCTGAGTAAATGGATGAACAAATGAATAAGTGGTTAAGAAATTGGATATTTTGTATTCAAATAGTTGAATTAATGTGGGTGAAGAAAATAATATCTTGATGATTATTTAGTTAACATGAAATGATTACTTGTAAACTATGTGTGTACTTCTTGTTTTGTGGTTATCATTTTGGTGTGTTGCGAGTTGTTGTTCATTTGCGTAAGTCATTGTGGGAGTTAGTCATTAGGAGTATTCTAGAGGCTTGGGGGAGAAATTGTCTTTCTGATGGATTTCTTTGTTAACCTTGAGATGATTGTTTGTATTAAATGTGTACTTGATAGTTGTTATCATTGCACAATGTATTCACCAATGTGGTTGGAACTTGTGTGCGAGAAGGGTTTTTCCTCACCTTGTGATTATGTTAATGAGATATGTGATTGTGCAAGTTGGATTTTCTCTTTGATTTCTTTGGGTCTCCTAGTTGTCAGTAGGGAGTGGCTCTCAATGGGGGTTTGGCACACAATGGGGCACCTGGGTAACTCATTGAGAGTTTAATCAAGTGATAATCTAAAATAAATTAGGGGATTGGGTAGTAATAACACTAATTAAGATAAGTTAATGCCCCGCTCATGGCTCAAGTGCTTGTATAGGCTTGAGATGATTCGAGAAGGCCTAGAATGGAAAGATCAACTTCCTGGTCTAACTGGAAGGTATGTTGATCCCGTATAGTTTGTATGGGGGTCTAGCAGCCGATAGAGGCAGCCAAGGTAACCCAAGGTGGGGGTGTGGTAGCCTAGCAAGGTTATGCTAGGGTAACCCATAGCACATTATACAATGACACTCCCTCCTATGGCAGCCTAGTATCCTCTTAATTCTTGTCTCTCTTTGATGTGGTGTGCCTCTGGAAGTGATATCACTATCATTGATGTTGTACTTTACTTGTTCATTGATGTCATGTTAGCCATGTGTTGTTTATTGTCTTGTGCCTGATTGTGATGGTGGGACCCCTTTCTATCAACTAGCACAGGGGGTGGACCTTTGGGTTCCACATGGTTGGGTGGAAAGTGCATTATACTCCATTGGTTTCCCTCTCCATGTATGTGATTGTGGTGACTTCTCCTGGATGGAAGACTTTTTCTTTTGTATCAGCTCATGTGGATTGTTACTCTTGCACTTGTATTGTATCATGTATCATACTTGATGTACACTCCTTACATGTATATGAGGAGATATTGACATTTAGATGTATAAATTTAATGATTTAAATTGATGTTGAACCCTATAAGGTAATGGACTTGTAGCTAATGATATTGCATATGTAAATTAAATGGATTGATTCCATTGATCTGTATGAATTCATGTTATGGTTGTATCACATTGATTACTTGACTAAATGAGATGATTAGATGTAATTCCTTATTAATGTTAGCATTTATTTAATGTAACAATTTATAGTTTCTTGCTAGTTAGTTGATGGGATTCATGTAGCATAGTCGCGGACCTTAGAGGACTTAGGTTAGATTAGTGTTAAGTGGTTCATTTGCAATAGTGTGATTAATTGCACTTCAAAATAAAAATTTGTTCTGATTTTGGTGTTAGAGTGTTGTCCTCTAGGGTCTCGTGGTGCAAGTGTTACGAATGTAGTGCCTTAGTTTTTGTGTTGCAAACACGACTAAGAGACATGCTCTTTTAATGGGCCAGTAGTTCAGTTCATAGTCCACCAGTGTTCTATTGATATAGTAGATTGACCTTTCTTTGTTGTTATCATCTAGCTAGGCTAGGAGAGCTCCCAACGTTACTTGTGTGGTAGATATGTAAAGTGCCATTTCCTTGTCTAGAATAGGCAGCATGACCACAGGAGGAGTAAGTAAGTACTCCTTGACTTTTGGAATGCTTGGTCACATATCACATCCCACTTGAAGGTGATTTCCTTGTGTAGGAGATGAGTGAAAGGGTGACATTTGTCTGCCAATTGTGTGATAAATCACTTGATGGATTGCAGCCTCCCTTGTAGACTCCTTAGTTGTTTTAGTGTCTTTAGTGGAGGCATCTCTATTATAGCTTTCACTTTTGTAGGATCCACTTCAATTCCTCTTCTTGACACTATGTACCCCAACAGCTTTTTAGATATTACTCCGAACACACATTTCTTAGGTTTGAGTCTCAGATTATATTTTTCAAGCTGATCAAACACCTTTTCCAAGTTTGTCAAGTGATCTTCCATTTTGATTGACTTTGTTAGAATGTTGTCCACATAGTATTCCATGATTGTGTGTAGCATATCATGGAATATGGTTGGCATTGATCTATGGTATGTTGCTCTTGTGTTCTTTAGACCAAATGACATTATATTCTAGCATAATGTGCCCCAAGCACAAGTAAATGTTGTTTTGTATTTATTTTCTATAGAAATTTTTATCTGGTTATATCCAAAGAAACCATCAATTAGGGATAGCATCTCATACCCTGCTATTAGATCCATGATCATGTCTATACTAGGAACGGGGAATTCATCCTTTGGGTAGGCTTTGTTCAGGTCTCTCAAGTCTATACAAATCCTTATGCCCCCATTAGGCTTTGATACTAGTACTAGATTGGATATCCATTATGGATAGTCAATGGGTCTAATGAAACCCACATCTAGTAACTTCTTTAGCTCTACCTTTACCAATAATGTTATCTGAGGATGCATTTTTTTGAGTTTTTGCTTGATAGGCTTTGCTTTAGGGAAGATGGCTAGATGATGTACCACTAGTGCTAGATCTAGTCTAGGAATATCTGCATAGGTCCATGCAAATTTTACCTTTCAGTTGTTGATGAAAGTTGTGAAGTTTGCTTTCTTTTTAGTATCAATTGATGTCACATGGTATTTTATCTTTGAGTCTTCAGTTGTGCCAACATTTATGGACTCTTCTTCTTCTACTACGAGCGTTGATCTTTCTTGATATTCTGATATGGGGAGATTGAACCCTCCATCTTCAGGTGCCTCAAGGAGGTTTTCACCATTAGATGCATCCTTTATTTTCTTCTTTTTTAGATCCGATAGATCCACACTATGGTTTTCTCTATGGGATCGCATGTTTATTTTTATGTTTTCTCTTTCATTTTTGTGACTAGAAGATTCAATCTCTCCACCGAAGTATGCATCCTGTTTGAGTTCCATGATGAATCCTACTTTGTAATCTCCTAGTGGTATGTCTATTCGAATTCTCGTGAACTCTATGATTGCCTCATCATTCTAGAAATGATCAATAATAGGTGTATGTTGTTGTTGATCCCAATCTATGAGTTGTGGGCAGCAGAGTGGTAGTTATTATCATCACCCACAAAGCTTATGGAGGTTGTCGAAAGGGTTAGTATGGCTCTGGTATCTTTTTCCCATTGGGTGTCTAAGTCATCATTGCTAGAAGTGGGGGAATCATATTCGGTGACAAAGGAAGGAGAATCCCATTCGTATTCATTTGAGTCCATTCTAGAATGGTAATAGATGTTGGGAATGGTTTCGATATAATGGAGAGGGAACCTATCAATGCTAAAGTTGTTGAACAAGTATTTGATGGGTAAATCATTATCCATGATATGGTAGATATCCAGTGTCGTAAAAATAGTAGAAGTTTCTCATTTCTTAAAAAAGGTTCGTCCTATTTTTGGAGTAACCATGTCTTTTGGCTTATAACCTAGTCTCATATTTATATTCCTCTATTCCACTATGATAGGCTCTAATTGGCCTTGTTTGTGTAGCTGATGAGGGCCACACCACCCAAAACCCATAGAAATCACAACATATACCAACACAGAAGATGTGAGACAAAAAAATGACTCACTTTCAATTATTTTTAGAAAATTAAATTACAGATTCAAAGCTTACATGCTACAACCTCATGGGCTTGATTCATTACAACAAAATCAACTCTAAAAAGAAAATATATTATTCGGAGCCTAGAATCTGCACTATTGGAGCCACCTTCTATAACCTCCACTTAACCCTTTTTATTCTACCCAATAACCACCCTAGAATGTTCTAGAAAGTGCAAATTTCCCTTTTGTTTTGGCGCCAAAAGTCCCATCGTTTGATTTTTGACCTAGGAATATTTTTTATGAAATTCACTTTTTAGAGGACCAACTTCACAAGGCCATAACTTTTGATCTAGGTGTCTAATTTGCTATTATTTCATATCGTTGGAAAGCTCTCGACGAGATCTACAATTCATGAATTGACTGTAGGTTGGTTTGGCCACTTTTTGAGCTATTTTGGGACCTCTAAAGTTTTATATCTAAATTTGAAGTTGCATTGGAGAAATTTATTAGGATGGAAACTTTAATTTCTCCCAAATTGTGCAGGGTATTGAGGTGATTCTTTTACGATCAGAAATTTTTTTCAGCTCTGCTCCTTGGGGTAAATTTTCATGTCCATACGAGCCCATTTTGGCTAAGTTACTAAAAAATAGTAAGTGCCCAATTTTTGCTATTTTTGACACCTGATAGTCTTATACCCCCTAAGTGCCATCATGGGACTCAAAACAACTAAAGGGAATAAAGAAAACAATTTTTTTGGGTGATGCAAGATTGCCCTACACTATTGGATGCTCCTACATCAAACACCTAGGGTAATTTGAAAAGTGACCCTCTCACTTCCCAAGAGTTAGAGGGAAATCGAGACGATTAACCTCAACCTCATACAACCATGATGAATCTTCAATAGGCCTTCCTCTCCATTTCACCAAGTACTCTGCATATTGTTTGTTTCTCATGCTTCTACCCACACAGTTATCCAAGATTTATTCTATATGTTCCTTCTTTGAATTAGGTGCTAGAATTTTCAACTAATCATTTATTGGCCCCTCCTCTATATCACCTTCATGATACTCTGTCAAATCAGTAATGTTGAACACAAGAGAAATGTTTCTTCCACTAGGAAACTCTACCTCATAAGCATTTCCTGAACCATGCTTCCTATGGATCATACATGGTCCAAACTTCTTCATCTTTAACTTGTTGTATGTACCAAATGGAAACCTTTCCTTTTGCAAATGAACCATGACTTCATCTCCTACCTGGAACTCCTTATACCTCCTTTTCTAATCTACCTAAGCCTTATATTGTGAGTTCATCTTGTTGATGTGTTTCTTCACTTCTTAGTGTAAATTCTTTAGGTGCTCAGCAAAATCTTCAGCTTCAGCACTACTCTTCTCCCCCTTATCCATCTTTCTTAGTTTGGAAGTAGTTTTTGGAATACTCCCATACACAATCTAGAATGGTGATTTACCAATACTCCTGTTGATAGAATTATTATAAGCAATATTTTGTTGTGGTATAATCAAATCCCATCCCTTAGGCTTATCGCCTACTAAGCATCTTAGTTGGTTACCCAAACTCCTATTCACCACCTCTATTTGTCCATCAGTCTATGGATGGTGTGTAGAACTGGACTTCAAATTTTTCTTCAACTTCTTCCATAATGTCCTCCAGAAATAACCAACAAATTTGGTATCTCTATCTGAAACTATACTCTTTTTTAGACCATGTAGTCTCACCAACTCTCTAAAAAACAACTCTGCAACATGAATAGCATCACTGGTCTTATGAAATGGAATGGAATGTGTCATCTTTAAAAATCTATCCACCACCACAAATATGGAATCATGCCCTCTTTTTGTCCTTGGAAAACCAAGAACAAAATCCATGCTAATATCCTCCCATGGCCTCTCAGGTATAGGTAATGGCTGATACAATCTAGTACTTTGACTTGTTCCTTTTGCCATCTCAAATACTCTACAACTTTGTGCAAACTTCTTCACATCTTATTGTAACTCTGGCCAATAATAATTCTCACTGACAAGAGGAATGATCTTATCTCAACCAAAATGTCCAGCCAATCCTCCAATGTGCTTCTCCTTGATTAGATTCTCTCTCATAGAACTCCTTGGAATGCACAATTGGCTTCCTCTAAATAACATCCCATCTTGGAATAAGAAATCCAACCATCTCATCCTATCCAATGTAACAAGTTCCAAAAAATCCTTCTAAGCTTCTGCAAAGTTTGTATCTTCTAGATACAAACTCTTAAGCTCATTGAACCCAACAACCGTTATATTCATCTTTATCAACAAATTTTGCCTTCTATTTAAGGAATTTGTAACTTTGTTTGACCTTCCACTCCTATGCTTCAAAACAAAAGTATAACTCTGCAAAATCTCAACCCATTTTAAGTGTCTTTGATTTAACTTTCCTTGGCTATTGAGATACTACAAAGCCTAGTGATAAATATATAAAAAAAAATCTTTTAACAACAAATAGTGTCTCCATTTCTTCAAAGCTTGAACTATAGCATAAAACTTTTGATCATAGACATAATATTTCTTCTTAGCATCATTTAACTTCTCACTAAAATAGGCAACAGTCTTACCTTCTTGACTCAAAACAACTCCTATGGCAGTACCACCACCATCACAATCCACTTGAAAGACCTTATTGAAATCTAGAAGGGCCAAAACAGGTTGCTCTATAACTTTCTTCTTCAACATATCAAAACTTTTGGGTACTCTTGTGGTCCACTTAAACTCTTTTTTATCCCCTCTCATTGCTTTAGTTAGAGGTGCACAAATACTACTAAAATTCTTAATAAACTTTCTATAAAGGCTTGCTAGACCATGAAATGATCTTACCTCTGTAACACTCCTTGGAGTAGGCAATTCAATGATAATTCTCACCTTCTCTTGATCCATTTTGAGACCCTTTATTGAGACAACAAATCCCAGATACACCAACTCTCTCTTCACAAAACTACATTTCTTCACATTAATCAACAGCTTCTCCTCCCTTAGCTTCTCAAAAACTCTTCAAATATGCATCAAGTGCTCCTCCAATGTCTTACTTAAAATCAAAATATCATCCAACTAAACAATAACAATTTTTCTTAAAAATTATTTCAATACCTCATTCAAAAGTCGCATAAATGTGCTCAGTGCATTGGTTAGCCCAAAAGGCATGACTAACCACTCATACAAGCCCTCCTTGGTTTTAAAGGTTGTCTTCCATTCATCTCCTTCTCTAATCTAGATTTGGTGATATCCATTCTTTAGATCTATCTTCGTGAAGTACTCAACTCCACTCAAACAATCCATAATGTCATCCATTCTTGTAAAGGGAAATCTATACTTAATGGTGATCTTGTTGATGGCTCTAGAATTTTTACACATCTACCATTCCCCATCCTTCTTTGGTTCTAGTACTGCAGGTACTACACATGGACTCAAACTCTCCCTAATCAATCCTTTTCACAACAACTCTTGCACTTGTCTGTTCAAATCTTCACTCTCTGTTGGAATCATACGATGAGCTGCCTTATTTGGAAAACTAGCTCTAGGAATCAGGTCCATCTGATGACTAATCTTTCCTACTAGAGGAAAACATTTAGGTACATTATCAAAAATAATAACTTGAAACTCATTCAACAAATTTGAAACCTTTATAGGTACTTTATCAACTCTAGGGATCAATGCAAAACACATATGCTCATGCTTCATACCTTCTAGGAACTTTCTTCCATAAACCAAACAAATTCTTACATTACTACATACCTTTTCCTCTACCTCTTTCAAGGGCTTCAACTTATGATGAACTCCATCCTTTGTCAAAGAATATGTGTTGGCGTGTCCATCATGTATTTCTCTTCAATCAAACTACCATGATCTACCGAACAACATATGACATACATTCATACCCATAATATCACATAATACCTCATCATGGTAATTTCCAATCTTGAACTTTACCAAACATTGTTCATTTACCAAGGCTTGATGGTCCTTCTGCAGCCAAGCAATCTAGTATGGGTTCGGATTCCTTCTTCTCTCCAACTGCAACTTACTAACCATTTCTTTTGAAACAAGGTTATCAGTACTACCTCCATCAATAATAACATTACAAAGTTTACCTTCACACTTACATCTGGTGCGAAACAAAATCTTCCTTTAGGTTGGCTCATTCTCCTCATTTAGCAAGGCTCTTCTAGTAATAAGAACCTCTCCTCTTTCTGCATCCTCAGAATGTGAAGTTTCAGCATCTTCGTCAACATGTGTAACTCGTGCATTACCCTCAGGTCTTTTATTTTTCCTTCCCTGATGTTGAGGACACTCATAGGCTCTTTGTCCTTCTCCACACTGGAAATAGGTTCCACGAAAGCCTCCTCTTCTCGATCCTTATCCAAATATTCCCCTTCCTCTTTGGTCTCCATTATTTTGATCACGGGGACAGTAGGTGTTATCTCCTTTTTGGTTTTGGCCGCTATTGGAGCCTTAACCCCTCTTTTGATCTTCATTTCGACCTCCATATGATCATCCACCAATCTTTCATCCATGGTCTCCATCTCATTGTTTGTTCTTAAACATCTTGTTCAATCATTCTTCAACCTTTAGAGAAAACTGATAAGCATCCTCAATGGTACTCATTCTTACCAGTGCCAATTCTTCTTGTATGCTTGGCTTCAACCCATTAATATAACGAGCATTTTTTTCTTTATTCGCCTCAGAATGTCCTATTTGAATCAGGACCTTGTGAAATTCCTCTATGTATTCTTTCACTATCCTTGTCCCTTGCCTCAAGCTTTGTATCTTCTTGAGAAACTCCAATTCGTAATCAACTGGAATAAATTGTTTCTTCAATTTTGACACCATTTTGTCCCGTCTAGAAATTTTATCCTTCCCTTGTCTTCCTCTTTCTAGCTGGACGTCTTTCCACCATATACTGGCATGACCTTTCAATTTTTTCTTTGCAAACCTCACTTTGTGAGGATCTTCAATCTCCTCAAAATCAAAAAATTCATCCATGTCATTGATCCAATCAATCAATTCTTCGGGATTAATATTTCCACTAAAAGTTGAAACCTCCATTTTAGGTCTCTTTCCAATGCTTGAGATCGCTCGCAGTAATCTTCTTTCCCTAGGATCCATTAGATCCTTCTCTTCCTCTTCCATTTACTCTTTTGTTTCATCTTCACTGTCATCTTTGTCTCGTTGCACATCTCCTCTTCGAACCTCTTGTTGCAAGGTTTCTAATTTCCTTCTAAGGGCTCTGATTTCATCTCTAGGTGGATCTCTTCCTCCACCACCTTGGCCTCTACCTCTACCATATTGGGCAAGTCTTGGAGGCATCTTGAACTCAACCCACACTCACAAGTCTTGTTGCAACTGCCTCACGTTTGGCGCTATGTTATAGGCTTAGTAACTCATGCTCTGATACCACTTAATGAGGGCCAAACCGCCCAAAACCCACAGAAATCACAACAATAGATACCAACACAGAAGATGTGAGACATAAAAATGACTCACTTTCAATTATTTTCAGAAAATGAAATTACATATTCAAAGCTTACATGCTACAACCTCATGGGCTTGATTCACACAACAAAATCAACTTGGAAAAGAAAATATATTATTTGGAGCCCAAAATCTACACTATTGGAGCCACCTTCTATAACCCTCACTTAACCCTTTTTATTTTACCCAATAACCACTTGGGAATGTTCTAGAAAGTGAAAATTTCCCTTTTGTTTTTGCACCAAAAGTCTCGCCATTTCATTTCTGGCCTAGGAAGATTTTTTTATGAAATTCACTTTTTAGAGGACCAACTTCATGAGGCCATAAGTTTTGATCCAGGTGTCTGATTTACTATTATTACATATTGTTGGAAAGCTCTCGATGAGATCTACAACATGTGAATTGACCGTAGGTCAGTTTGGCCACTTTTCGAGCTATTTTGAGGCTTGTAAAGTTTTATATCTAAATTTGAAGCTGCATTGGAGAAATTTCTCGGGACATAAACATTAATTTCTCCAAAACCATGCAAGGTATTTAGGTGATTCTTTCGTGAACAAAAAAAATTCAGCCTTGTTCCTTGGGGTAAATTTTCACATCCATACGAGCCCATTTTGGCCGACTTACTAAAAATAGTAAGTGCCCAGTTTTTCCTATTTTTGACGCCTGATAGTCTTATACCCCCTAAGTGCCATCATGAGACTCAAAACAACTAAAGGGAATAAAGAAAACATTTTTTTGGGTGATGTAATATTTCCCTACATCGTTGGATGCTCCTACATCAATAGCCCAAGGCCACTTATTCCTTGATACCCCATTTGTTTAGCTAATTGATAACCTCTACTACTAGGATCAATTAGAATGGGTTGTGTATTTTCTGGTTCTTTCTAGTCCTCCTTGTAAATCATGGATTAGAATTCCTCTTTAAATATTTCTACATCCTTCATGTACCCCCACTTGGTGAATATTGTGGATTTAGCTATCATTTGTATTGTCTGAGTATGCTTGATCTCTTTTGGACTTCCATAGACCTTGGGTGTTGGTGGAAGCATTCCAATGTAGAATGCTTGTTTAAAGTGGTAGTTTCCATACCCCTGTCCAGTACTTAAACTTTGGTTTTTGTCTTTGGTTTCTCACTTGATGTGGTCTTGATTGAGGTTGATAGAAGCGTGAAAGGATAAACATATGAGAATGAGTGGAAGGATATTTCATTGCTAGGGATGTGTTGGATCTTATTATACTTCTTTTCCAAATTTGCACAGAAGTGGAAAGGTTCAGGATCAACATATAAGGTTACCTCTTTTCCTTCATGGGGAAACTTTAGGCATTAGTGGAACATTGATGGTACTACTTGTAATGCATGGATCCAAGGGTGTCCTAGGAGAAGGTTGTATTGCAACTCAAGGTCAAGTACTTGACAGGTAGTCTCTCTGTGATGGTGAATCTTATCTGCACTGGCAACCTAGTTGTTCCTTCTAAATTCCTTTCAAGGTCATCATAGTCCCTTAAAGTGATACTCTTGCGTTTGTCTATCAAATCTTCAGAATACCCCAAATGTTTGATGAATTCTAAGGTATAGATGTTTATACCTACACCATTATCTATCAATACTCATTTGACCATGTTCTTGTGGACACCAACCTCTATTTATAGAGATTGATTGTGGAATGTCCTTCATGGAATATATTTCTCTGAAAAGACTAAATGATTGCTTTTTGTGATCTTTCCAACTATGGCTTCGAACTGACTAGGATCGAGGTCATTAGGGACCAATGTTTCCAATTCTTTTTCCAATATTTCCCTATGTGCAAGTGACAGTTTTAACAACTCTAGTATTGAGATGAGGGAAGATGTTTTCTTCAACTATTCCATATTGTTGTAGTCATTTAATGACTTAATTATGGGTTTGGGTGGGGCTCCTTGTATTGTAATTTTCCCTCGATGAGTAGTTACATTACAGTTGTTGTCTCCACCTTGTATTGTCACTACAATTTCCCTATTATCATCCACTTGTGAGAGGGTTCCTAAAACCGTGTCACCATACGTATAATTAGAATTGTGGTATTCTTGTTCTTTTCCTTTTCATTCCTTTTAGTGTGATTTTGGATTAGGTTCGAGTATATTTGAAGATCCTTTTTTTGGGACAATGCTCAATGTCCACTTCCTCTTTGTCTATTAAGTCCTTGATGAGGTGTTTAAGTTGTATACAATTGTTGTTTGTGTTTCCTTTGATCTTATAGAATTCGCACAAGTCTTTCTCATTACACCACAATGTCTTGAAGCTAAGTTCCTCATAATTTGGGCAATCATTAAATTTGATGAGGTTTTGTTGTACTAGATTTTGCATAAATCTCTCAAGTAACTCACCTAGTACCGTGAACTGTCTCCTGGGTTGATCATATTGCCTCTGCTGCCCTCCTTGATTTATTTGTTAGTTGACAACCCGATTGTTCTTGGGATAGGTGATTTGGTTATTTTGTGTGTTGTTTGGAACATAGCTCGTTTGTGCCACCTACAGTTTATTTTGAGGTGTGTTATGTTCATTCCATAGGGCTCTAGTGCCAACCACTCCATCATTTGTAACATTCTTGTTTTTTTCCCAAACTTTAGGTTTCTCGTTTGAACTAGAGGGATTATCTTTTGAGCTATTAATTTTAAGGACTCCCCTTGCAATGAGGGATCTCTCAATATGTAATCCCTTTTTTATTGTTTCTTAAAATTTTGTGTGACATAACATAGTGATTTGGTAGTTAATCTTGGGTAGGACATTGGAGATGAAGATATCTACCAATTCCTTGTCTAGAATGGGCCATTTACATCAGCTAGCTTTATGCCTCCATCATTGTAGGTAGGAGGTAAAGGACTCTCCTTGACTCTATTTGATTGTGGATAGATTCATGATGGTAATGTCTTTATCTATGTTGAATGAGAAGTGACTTATTAACTTGATAGTTCATCAAAGGTTTTAATTCCTCGTTGCAGACAGGTGAACCAATCCATAGTATGACTTGTAAGGTTGCATGGAAAAATCCTTATGAGATAAGCATCATTGTTTTGTACATCCATAAATGATATTGAGAAGTATCATACATGCTCTAATGGTTCTCCTCTTCATTTGTATTTGTTTTCAAACCTGGGTATTTCAAAAAAATTAGAAATGGAAGCATAGTGATAGAATGATCAAATGGGAAAGGACATATTTCCTGAAGGGTGTAGGTATTCTTTTTTTCCCTACTTGAATTTCTAATATATTTTGATTCATCACCTCTAGTTGCACTTCCATCTCAGTTTTTTGTACCCTTGTTTGCAATTCTTGTGTGTAATAGCCTTGTTGTCCCACAACGTTTGTTTGGGCATAAGTTGGATAGAACGTGGGTATTGAACCTTGGTAGTTGTTTTGAACATAGGGTGGGTTAGGTCCTTGTTTTGTGTAAGGAGGGTTAGCTCCTTGTTATTGGCATGAAGTATACTAAAGGTTACCTTGTTGATGCGTTAGTGGGTTTCCTTGTTGGTAGGATGAATTGGGAGGAGTGCCCTATGGCACACCTAGTTGTTGATATAAACTATGTTGAAGGTTTCCCTAATGGTGCATTGATGGGTTACCTTGTTGATGGTATGACTGAAGAAGGGTTCCTTGTGGCACACCTTGTTGCTAGGATGGACTATACTGAAGGTTTCCCTAATGATGCATTGGCGGGTTACCTTGTTGATTAGACAACTGAAGAAGGGTGCCTTGTGGCACACCTTGTTGTTGGGATAGACTATACTGAAGGTTTCCCTAATGGTGCACTGGTAGGTTACCTGTTGATGGGATGACTGATGAAGGGTGCCCTACAGTACACCTTGTTGTTGGGAAGGACTATATTGAAGGTTTCCCTAATGGTCTGTTAGTGGGTTACCTTGTTGATGGGATGACTAAAGAAGGGTGCCCCATGGCACACTTTTTTGTTGGGGCTGATATGGAAGGGGACCCTACGGTCCACCTTGTTGGTGGTACTGTTGATTCAAAATGGGAGCCTATGGTCCACCTTGATGGTGGTATTGGTTTGGAATGGGACCTTGTGGTCTACCTTGTTGATGGTACTACTAGTTTGTAAGGGGACCTTGTGGTCTACCTTGTTGATGGTACTGATTTGGAAAGGGACCCTATGGTCCACCTTGTTGATGGTACTGATTTGGAAGGGGACCCTATGGTCCACCTTATTGATGGTATTAATTATTTTGGGAAGGGTTGACATTCAAAGTGTTTTGAGGTACATACTATCCACCTTGTTGGTGGTATTGTTGATTCAAAATGGGAGCCTATGGTCCACCTTGTTGGTGGTATTGATTTTGAAGGGGACCATGTGGTCCACCTTGTGATGGTACTACTGGTTTGTAAGGGGACCCTCTGGTCCACCTTGTTGATGGTATTGATTTAGAAGGGGGGCCTATGGTCCACCTTGTTGATGGTACTGATTTTGAAGGGTACCCTGTGGTCCACCTTGTTGATGGTACTAATTATTTTGGGAAGGGTTGACATTCAAAGTGTTTTGAGGTACATATTATCCTATTGGAGGATTGTTGTTATGCAGTACATACTAGGATGGATCTCCTTGATACTGTTGTGCCACTGCTTCTTGTTCAATCTAAGTTGGTTTTCTGTACAAGGGGTTTTCCTTGGGTTGACCACTATTTTGTGAGAATATGAGTGGTACGTTTGGATATTCCATGGGTTTAGATATATGTCTTACAACTGAGTTATCCCCTAAGGGAATAAGATTCAGGTCTTTGAGAGCCTCCACATTGAATTCCATTGGAAATTTAGCACCACTTTGTGCCAATTTGAAGAAACATGAGTTTGGGCCTTTTCTCAACAATTTTTCCATTAGTTTGAAAATTTTTGGTTGTTGGAATGTTCAAATAGTTCCTCATCATTTATCTCCTCCTCTATAATTACGCTTTATGGGTCTTGGTTTTTTTTGTTCTATCACCTCTTGTCATTTGTGGTTTAGCTCTTCCTCATTGAATGTGTCTCTATACAGAGGTCTCTTTTGGGGTGTTTTAAGGTCACTTGTCCTATAGCCCCATGGGCCACCTTCATCATTCATAGTGTTTCTTGGTGGGATGCTAGCATTGTTCTTACTTGCTTCCATGTTCTTCCTATGTTGTGATCTTGTAGTTGTCATAAACAATTGTCAAGCTCTTATGACTGTTTTCATGACTCCTAGCTCTGGAATGAAAAATTATTTTGTTTTTGGATTTTATAGTTGAAGGGAAATGAAAGTTTCTTTTATTTTTGTATTTTTAATGCATTAAATCTAAAGGTCATTGTCCCATTGAAAAGCGTGCATAAAAATGGTATAGTGTATTTTGATGGATGTGGTATCTTCTTGGGATGTACCCTTTGGAAAACTTTAGGGTAGGGTGATTCTTTGAAAGTCATAATATGGATTCCCGTTTAGGGATTTTTCTCTTTCTAGAGCTCATGAGGGGTGTATGTCTATTCCCACGCAGGAGGTGATAACATAGGTCTTTCAGCTGCTAGGTCTGCTTTATCTTCCTCTTTGTCTAAGATGTTTTGTATGTTTATCCACTTGTTGGGTGCTTTGTTCTTCTCAAATATGAAGGTTCTTAAACTTCTAATGATATTAGTTTGTTCACTTTCAATGTGTGTGAGACTAAGTTGGAGATTGGTGCTACAAGGTTTGGTTGTTGAACTAGAGTAGTCGGTTGTCAAATGGTCATAAAGTGTAATGGTTTTGAGATGGTTGCTATGAAGCTAGAGACACTAAGTTTTGAGTGTTGTTTTGGAATGGAGCTACTATTCATAAATTAAAATTTTGAAGTCCACTAGGGTTGATATTTCACTTCCTTATCTAGAGGATATGTTATGGAAAAGCTTACTTGAACTATCTGTGAATCCTAAGTAACTGTTGATATCTTAGACATCTGAGTGAAGGAATGATCCTAGTGGTTTGTTTTGATTTTGATTTCCAATAAGTAGGATGAAATAATGGATGCGAGACTATATGACTTATCTAGTTTTCCAATTATTTTGTTCTAACCAAGATTATGTAAACAACTTCAATTTGTTTTTCCTAATTGTCAATGAGATAGAGCAATAGCACTAGTTTCTAAGCAAAGGCACAAAACTATGAGCAAGAGTGGCCAGATTTATCAAGTGCAGCCAAAAATGTGTCAAGTGTGTAGGTTTTGGAGAAGCAAGTGTGAGTTGTAAAGGCAAGTGCAGCTTCTGTATGCTTCTGTCAAATGCAATTACTACTTAAGAAAAAGTGAGTTTCCTTTGGTGAGTGTGAGAAGTTTAGTGGCAAGTGCATTAGTTTCTCAGAAGCAAGTGTGAGCAAAAAGAAGCAAGTACATAGGTTTCACATCAAGTGTGCAGTTTCTATCAAATGCAACTGATTTTCATCAGTGAAGCTTTTGGGACAGAGATAAAATGTAATTAATATTTAGCAACTACAGCAAAAAATGTGGCAACTGCGCTAAAATTTTGTGCAAAGGAAATCTCTATGTGTTTTGTTTCTAGTTTGAGCAATCTTTCTCTAGATTTTTACAAGTTTAAGTTGGTTTTTTCCTTAATTTCTCTATGTTTGGAGTATGAAAAGTGATACAACAACACTTGGACTGACTCAAAAAGCATGGACTTGTGTGACCTTCATGTCTATGTCTTTAAGTTGTGAAATCACAACACCCAAGCCATAGTTCCCAAATATTTACTTTGCTCTAATGCATCTTGAAATAAAAGCCTGAATATTTAGAAACCTTTAAGGAAAATCCTTTCAAGGAATGAAAATATAGGGCTTCTTTTAAAAGCATACACTAAGTCAAAGGGTTTGTGATTCAACCATCATGTTTAGTGTTTGTTTGGATGTGTTCTTTTTAGATCAAGCACATAGTTTGATGTCAAGATTTTTTTGAATGTGTTTTCCAAGTTTAACATAAAAAAGCATTTACAACACTAGGGATGGAAACCATTCTTTTAGGTAGGCCTGCCTCATGCTCCAAAGAGACGATTTTACATGTAACTTATGGAACAGGCCTATAGTCATACTTGGCAAGTAACTTCTCAAAAGTAAATTTCGATGCCCCACTTTCAAAGAATGTTTTTGGATAAAGGGGTAGCTTCTAAAACAATTTGGCTCTTAGTAATGTTCTAGGGATATTATTTTGGATCCCTATACATGCAACATTTTTCTCAATTAAGAGGCCTCCCAAACCTTATGGTTTTTTACGTATCACACGGATACTGGGGGAGATTGACATTGGTATAAGCCAGCAACACTCTGACAAGATGATGAACTTCCTCACACCCACAATTTATTTATATAGCAGTCCAAAACAAGAGTATTTCTTAGGTTGCCTATGAGTTCTCTGAAGTAGGATGTTTCTCAATAGAAATTCCCTCTAAAAGGTATGCTTTGAAAATAAATGTGTGTGAATTTCAAGATATTTTTGCTCACCCAAGATCGTTGAAAGGTGTGAGGGGAGAAGACAACCATCTAGCTTGCCAAAAAATGAATGCACAACATATAATTCATAGCAGTTTGATTCTTTTTAAGCACCTCAAGCGGTGATATCCCCAAATATATGTGAATAATATATCAATGATTCTTTTTAATTGCATCCAATGGAAGTGTTCTAGACATCAGTCAATATCATCGCAAAGCTGTAAGACAAAAAGAATGATTTGTTCATTTTTAAGGCCAAATCTTATCATTTCTAAATCAATCCTGGTCTTACTTGGTCAACAAAAGAAAATGTGAGTGTGCATCAACAAAAATAAATCATTGTGATCAACAAAAAATAATTAAGCATTCAAGTATCTAATTTGAAAGCTAAAAAATCTTTTAGAGCACCAAATGATTATTTGTTTGTTCTTTTTATGCACCAAGTGAAAGATTCTCTAACTATGAAAACTTGGAAAGAGTTCATTTTAGAGCCAAATTGAAATGTGTTGTTGTAGTGTTCATTTTAAGCACTAAAATTGAGAGATTCCTAACTTTAATAAAGCTTTGGAAATGATTCTTTTTAGAGCACTAAAACAAAATGTGGTGTTGCAGGATTCATTTTAAGCACTAAAATTGAAAGATTCCTAACTTAATAAAGCTTTGAAAATGATTCTTTTTAGAGCACTAAAATAAAATGTGTTGTTGCAGGATTCATTTTAAGCATTGAAATTGAAAGATTCCTAACTTAATAAAGCTTGGGAAATGACTCTTTTTAGAGCACTAAAACAAAATGTTGTGCAGGATTCATTTTATGCACTGAATTTGAAATATTCCTAACTTTAATAAACATCAAAAATCCAAATTCCTTTGATCATTTGTCTTCCCTATAGAAAATAAGTTACTGGTTTCTCTAATCCTTCATACACAAATGTTAATACTTGTCACACACTCAAAATCAAGCATTTTTTAGTGAAAAAATCAAATTCCCATTAGCAGGTCTATGACACAGGTTTGTCAAAGCAAAAGCGTAGGAAAAACAGCAAGTGCTCCCTCTATCAGAGAGAAAATGTGTAGAAAAACTTCAAGTGTACCCTCTGTCATCAGTCAGATGCACAAAAAAAATCAAGTGTGTGGATCTGAGTGTCAAGTGCACGAATTTTAGAGTCAACTGCATGGATTCTTTGACAAGAAAGTGCAAAAATTTATGGAACAGTGCGTGAAACTTTTTCAAAAGCACTCTGGAAACCTACAACTTCAATTCAAACTCATAAATGTTAGTATTTAGGACCGTGGTCCCATCGGGCATGCTAGATGGGTGAGGGGGAAAATCATAAGCATAAACAAGATAAACATACTTGAAATAGAATCTAATCTATGATCAAGAACACTAATTTAAGATTTATTCCTACATTTACAAAATGAACAATTAGAATACTAAATTCAATATCATGAAAATGAAGTAATAAACAAATGAATCAATACTAAAACTGTTACCCATCTCATATCGAAGTATATTCGCAAGGATGTGGTTGCTCATATCACTATGAAGCCTCCATAGTTCATGTGCAAAACCTTTAAGAACAATGTCTTGGTTGGTTGATCAAAGAAATGTTGAAGCTCTATCAATGGTGTTTTGGCATTACTTCATTGTTTGAATAGGTTGATTCTTCGATCCCTTTTTGTGAGGAAAGAGGTTTGTTATATAGAAAATGTGATTTGAAATGGATGATCAGGATTAAACAATGTTGAATCAAGATCGATGGTTGAGAGGTGTTGAGAGTATTTAGACATGAATAATCTATGCAAAGTAGATTGCACAATTTGTGTGATTGAAGAAATAGATTGAATGATCAGTGGGATTGAGGAATAGATTGATCAGTTAGAGAATCATAATTTGCTCAATCAGAAATAGATTGATTTGTCATGATAAGATTGAGAAATCAAAGGATCGTAATTTACTCAATCAAGAAAGTGGTTGAAAAAGATTAATTAATTGATTTTATTTATTTATTTATTTTGGAGTTGAATGTGCAAATCAAGTTTGACTTTTGCAAATAAAGTTGCATTAGTTTGATTTGATTTTTGATGATAATTTGAATAGTTTGATTTAATTATTCAAATTTTGGAGAGAAAAGTGAGCTAATTAAATTATTGTGATTTAATAATTCAATTAACTTTAGGGGAATAAAGTGATTTAGCAACATAATTAAATAATTGGTGTTATTTAGCTAATCAGGATGAACTAAAGTGAGATTAGGACTTTATTAAATAAATGTGATTTATTTAATTGTTCAAAATGATATAAATGTGAATTAATTAAATAATGTCATTTTATTCAATTAATAGTAGAAATAGGGTTTTAGGAATTTATTAAATAAATAGAATTTATTTAATTATTCAAAAATGATGGAAAGTGAATTAATTAAATAATGTTGTATTATTCAATTAATAGGGGAAATTAGGGTTTTGGATGCAATTTATGTGAAATAAAGGATGAAAAAATATTCTACAGGATACTATGCTTGGATGGTTCATGTCAGCATTGTGGTGGCTTGCAGCATATGTCAACATATGGAAAACATAAATGAGGTGGGTTTGAAACTAGTAGATTTTGGGAAGTATAAAACAATGGCATATGTTACAAAAGATGGTAATCAAGCAAAAAGGTATGATTTGGTTATTCAGAAGATTCCATTGTATCAACTTATGTCCATGTTTCGTGACAATATAGTGTATGAGTATGCAAGGCATACCCATAGAGCCTAATGGCTAGACACATAATTCAAGCTATGCAAGGACACCTTTCTAGTTGCCAGCATAGTTTCAGTGGTTGACTTAGCAAAGAACTACACTCTACAACCATAGCGTGAGGTGCAGTCACAATATTACAACTCCACGTAGGTTTTGATATTTGTGCACATAACATTCATTCATGCAGTTGATAGTACAAAGGACCAAAGGAAGGTATTGAGGGAGTATCACTTTTATATTAGTGATGATCACACACATTCTTCCAGATGCTATACAGTGATTTGGCTCAGAGAGGCATAGCATACGGTTGGCATATAATATGGTCGGATAACTATGCAGCACAGTTCAAGAACTCGGGCATGTTCTATTGGTTGTGTAGGATGCATGTCATTACTGGTGTTCAGCATATATGGAACTTTTGTGAGGTCGGGCATGAAAAGGGGGAGCATGATGGTGCAGGAGCATGTGTGAAAAGAGCATTAGCATGAGAAGAGTTAAAGTATAAATAAAATGCAAAGTTGGCAAATGCAAAATCAATCGTCGAGTGGTGTAATACTTTGATGGGTCCAAGTAATGAAGGTACATCTTCAGTTCATATATTTTTTTGGTTGATCAATGATATTGTGATATAAAAATATTTAACCTATTCTAAGTAATTAAAATGCAATGGAAAACATAATGAAACACCTCATGATTAGCCTAAGGAATTTGTAAATACAAAGAGGAAAGTGTTAAATGAAGACAAATAGATATACCTTCCTTCTTACAGCTGAAACTCCTTGGTTGGCCCTTGATTTGGATTTATTTGTATGCTCCTTGATGGCTCTTGATGTGGCTAAATGGAGGATTTGACTATGTGCTTAGATGCAAATGAAAATGGATGAGATTGATGGCTAAATGAGTGCACAAAATGGCAGCATTTAGTTGCAAAATGGCTAAGTGTCTTTTTTTTTGCCTTAGAGGAGGGGGTATTTATAGAGAAACTTGAATTCTCTAGAGAATTCAATGGTTTGGATTTATCCAACAAGGCCAAGATAAAGGGCTAAGGTGAGTTGAGGACTCACAAGCCCTCACATCTTGACATGTGGATTGTGAGAGGACTAAGGGTGAGATGATGTGTAGATGATGTGGAAGAGAGGTACATGATGTGGAGGAAGGACAAGTACCTTCCAAGTACTTTGATGTGACCTTTCAATGATCACATGGGGAGAGAGAAATCTTTGGGAGAATAAAAGTGAATTAAAAATTCACAATGATTGGAAGAATCTAGTGGATAAGACAAGGTTTCCAAAAGGTGGGAATTTGTCACATGTGACTTGATGTGACAAGTCAAAGGTTCTAGAAGATGCATGGGAAAAGGGGATTCTAGAAGGAATAAAATGTGAATTAAAAATTCACATGGGGAAGAGAGGAGCCTAGGGTGAATAAAAAGGAATTAAAAATTCCTTGGGGGATGGGGAGAGTTGACTAAGGTACTAATTAGGTTTAACTAATTAGTAATTAGAGGATAATTAGGGGTTAATGAGGATTAGAAGACAACTTGCAAAAGTTGGAGGATGTGACACATCCTAATCAAGGATTAGGCATGTGCACATCCTTAATGAAGAGATTAGGAGATAGTTTAGGATTAGATGAAAATGACATGTGAGGAATTAAATAAATATAAGGTATTTAAGGAGGGTAAGGTATTTAATTATTAATTAAATACCTTAGGGATTTGGTAGAATTAAGGATATTAATTAAATAATAGTAATATTACTTAATTAACTCAGATAAGAGGATGTTTAGATGAAAAGTGGTAAATTTGGATAAATTAAGTGTCCAAATTTGGATGTCTATAGATACTAACATTGCACCATATGAGGATTGTTGTACACTAATAGGATCGAGTGAGATACACTCTTTCCTTAGCTCAAATACAAGTTCATGGAGTATCAATACACAAAAGATGACATGCTTTCGTTCTTCATATAAAATGCAATCCTAGGATGATTGTGAGTCAAAGGAGTGGGTTGAGAAATGGTCATTAAGTTATCTTAGCCCACTTCACACGTATCACCCTCTGATGGAATTGGAACTAAAATATATGGATTCATCAATCGAATTTGACCACATATCAGATATAGTTCAACCAGGTAATATATCTACTTGTTTAGTTTTTGAAATTCCTATTGTTATCTTACTTTGTAGTGTATTTGTAATGTTGACTAATTTCAAGAAATTTGTTGCACATATCAATGCAAGGCATGTTTATGTAGTTATTATAGATGAAGATAGCGAAGAGGGAACAAACTATTACTTGTGGCGATGTGTTGAAGCCAAAAACAAAATTGGAGGCCCCAGTTATAGATGGACAAAACATTAAATATGATACAGACTCAGTTGTTGTTACTAGAATGTGGCTTAGAAGGTACCCACATAAGAGTGTTAAATATTGGTTGTTTCAAGACTTTGACATGCATCGAAAGATTCTTCATTACTCAAACCTTGTCGTGGCATCCAATGTTTGTTTGACCAAATATGGGGGTAGACCTTTGAACAAAACCTTGTAGAAGGTCTATGAGTCTGACCATGAGGCAATACTTGACACAATAAAGAGTAGAGCAGACCCAGATGGTTTGTTGGATTAATTTGTAAGTATGCACATTGTTTCTTATTAATTTATACTCATATTCACATTAATTTGTATGATGCCAATTCTATCATCTAATGTTTATATCATCTTATTTTACTTTTCCTATTTGTATGTAACCTACTAAAAATTGATTGGTGTCCCCTTGTAGAAAATGTTGATTTATGAGCCATCCAAGAGAATCTCAGCCAAAAAAGCAATGCAACATCCTTATTTTGATGATCTTGATAAATCTCAATTATGATTTTAAGCCATTATAAAAGTGTGTATGAAGCTTAGCGAATGAATTTCAAGTTATTCATTTGAAGTTAACCTTATCATGAGCACCTATGATGTAGACATTATAAGAGCATCTCAAATTTCAAGTTATTATATTCATGAGAGGTGTTGTGTGCAATAGGTATCTTGGAACTCCCAATGAAGATGTATGGCTAGGAGTAACTAAGTTGAGAGACTGGCATGCCTATCCTCAAAGGAAGTATTGATATTTATGTCTTTTTTTCCCAACTTGGAAGCAAATGGTGTGGATTTGTTGTCTATAAGTGCCTTCCAGCTATTTTTATTTCATTTTATATTTTGGATGCTCTTTCTTTTTCTTCTTTTACTTTGCCAATTGTAATTAAACTACTAAAAATTGATTGGTGTCTCCTTGCAAAAAATGTTTATTTATGAGTCATCCAAGAGAATCTCAGCCAAAAAATCAATACAACATTCTTATTTTGATGATCTTGAAAAATCTCAATTCTAATTTGAAGCCATTATAAAAGAGCGTGTGAAGTTTAGTGAGGGAATCTCAAGTTATTCATTTGAAGTTAACCTCATCATGAGCACCTATGATATAGAAATTATAAGAGAATCTCAAATGTATGAGTGACATTCTAGAAGATTTGTGAGAATGAAGTACCTACGGCATTGTGCCTACAAGTACAAGAACTTGGGTTTCGTAACGGTGCATGAAGCATATTAGACAATTGTAGCACAAACAAAAGAATTAGGACAGCCAAATAAATTTCATTTTATTGTAAACATCATATTATTAATATAGTGAGTGTAATAACCATGATGATTACTAATCATTCTTTTTCTTTTGTATTCTCTCCCTATTATAACTAGCACCATTTGACAAACTTATTATAAAAACTTTATTTATTAAAACAAATCAACCTAATGATTATATATCAATATCAATATAGCATACAGTCTATTCAAATAAACATTTGTAGTGAGATTTACTCAAATTATGAAAATTATTGCTGCCCTTAAAAATTTATAATTCATGCAATGTAATCCCTTAACAGTCCAAATTGCAAAAGGGCAGCAATCTTTTATGGCCTATTACCTAGATACCATGTCAGTTACGAGCATTTTGTCTGAGGCACCGGGATCACGTAAGGCACCTCTACAATAACGTCTCTTGATTTTTATTATCTTAGAGTTGTTTTTCTATGGTATCCAATTTTGATTTGATGGAAAGTGTCAATTACAAGCAGTGTAAAGTTGCAAAGTGGTGCAACTTTCGTTCTGCAACTCGTGTGACGAAACGGGCTATTCCAACACATCTAATTAGGTACATTTACGCTATTCATGTTCCTCTTTCATACCCAAACACTCTGAATCACTCTGAGCTACGTTCAACTAGTCTAAAGTGTAAAAGGGCAGCAATATTTGACAGGCTATTACTTGGAAACCGTGACACTTATGAACTCTTTGTCTGATCCTACGAGATCATGTTGCACCCCTCTACAATAAACTCTCTCGATTTTGGTTATCTTAGAGTCATTTTCCCATGGTATCTAGTTTTCACTTGATGGAAAAAATGTTCAATGCAAGCAATGTAAAGTTGCAAAGTGGTGCAACTTTCGTTCTTCAACTCGTGTGACCAAACAAACTATTCTAAAGCATTTGGATGGGTATTTTTATGCTAGGCATGGTATTTTTTCACACCCAAACATGCAAAATCACTCTAATCTACGTTCAATTGGCTCGATCCCTTAAGGGTCCAAAGTGCAAAAGGGCAACAATCTTTGACGGACTATTACTCGGAAACTGTGATGCTTACAAACTCTGCATCTAAGCTTACAGGACTGCGTTGGGCCCCTCTACAATAACCTCAATCATTTTTTTATCTAAAAATTGTTTTCATGTGGTGTCCAATTTTCACTTGATGGTAAAAGTGTCAAATGCAAGCAGTGTAAAGTTGCAAAGTGGTGCAACTTTCGTTCTGCAACTCGTGTGACCAAACAGATTGTTCCAACGCATCCAAATGGGTACTTTTACACTAGGCATGGTCCTCTTTCACACCCAAACATGCGGAATCACTTCGAGCCATGTTCAACCGGATTGATCCCTTAAGGGTCCAAAGTGAAAAAGGGAAGCAATCTTTGACGGGCTATTACTTGAAAACTGTTACGCTTACAAACTCTTTGTCTGACCCTACAGGATTCAATTGGCCCCTCTATAATAATCTCTCTCAATTTTTGTTATCTTAGAGTGATTTTCTCGTGGTGTCTATTTTTCACTTGATGGAAAAAATGTCAAATGCAAGCAATGTAAAGTTTCAAAGTGGTGCAAATTTCATTATGCAACTTTTGTGACCAAACGGACTGCTCCAACACATTTGGATGGGTACATTTATGCTAGGCATGGTCCTCTTTTGCACCCAAACATGCGGAATCTTTTTGAGCTACGTTCAACCGGCTTGATCCTTAAGGGTCCAAAGTGCAAAAGGGTAGCAACCTTTGATGGGATATTACTTAGAAACCGCAATGCTTATGAACTTTATATCTGAGCCTATAGGATCTTATTAGGCCCCTCTACAATAACCTCTCCTGGTTTTTGCTATCTCATAGCCATTTTCTCGTGGTGTCTAGTTTTCACTTGATGGAAAAAGTGTCAAATACAAGCAGTGTAAAGTTACAAAGTGGTGCAACTTTCGTTTTGCAACCTGTGTAACCAAACGTACTATTCTAACACAACCAGATGGGTATGTTTATGCTAGGAATAGTCCTCTTTCGCACCCAAACACACATAATCGCTTTGAGCTATGTTCAACTAGATCAATCCCTTAAGGGTCCAAAATGCAAAAGGGTAGCAATCTTTGACGGGTTATTACTCATAAACCATGATGCTTACGAACTCTCTTTCTAAGCCTACAGGATCATGTTGGGCCCCTCTACAATAACCTCTCATTTTTTATTATTTTGGATTCATTTTCTTGTGGTGTCCAATTTTTACTTGATGGAAAAAGTGTCAAATGCAAGTAGTGTAAAGTTACAAAGTGGTGAAACTTTCGTTTTGCAACTCGTGTGACCAAACAAACTACTCCAACATGTCTCGATAGGTATGTTTATGCTAGGCATGGTCCTCAATCACACCCAAACACTGAATCACTCTGAGTTACGTTCAACTGGCTCGGTCCCTTATGATGGCATGTAAAACAATTGAAAAGAGAAACATACACATGACAGTTGAGAAGTCTGAGTTTTCCACACAAAAAGCATATGATCATCCTCAAGTCGAGCAAACACAAGACATATTTTAATTATCCTCCTTTCCCTTACAACAATATACAACTAATTGTAAATGTGTACAATGGTGGAACTTGGAAACATTTTTTTTCCTCAAATAACAACTTTGGTTGTGAAGCATTTTTTCATTTTCATTTGAAATGATTTGCTATGATTTAAAATTGGAGTCTAAGAGAAACAAGTGATGCTCTCATGTACATTTATTATTTGGTGTGATAAATAAATTTTCCACCCTTAATTCCATTTATTATTTGTATTATAAATTATAAAGCTTTCTCCCAAGTCCATTTCCTATACAACAAATAATATTGCAAAAAGTTGACATATACATCTTTCAATGTTTTTATGCAGTGATGGATCAAGAACATAACAATTCATTCTGTATTGTGAGGATTATGCTGTGAAAATGTTTAAAGACTATTCAAGATAAATGTTTGTATGATAATGTGTCAAGAAGTTAACTACTCATCATCTACTATGAATATTATGTTTTGCAAGTGTTGTCAACATTATGTATCCTTTGCTTAATTGAGTTGTTCCAATCAAAAGATTAAATATACTAGAATCTTTTTATGAAATATCTCATGGAATACCAATTGAAAAAGTGTTTTTTGTTTTTAGATAAAGCATTTGATGGAACTCTCTGAATTAAATTGAATTGAGATATGTAAGAACTAGGGAGAATTAGGAAATACATTGCTCAAGGATCTTAAATAATCCTTCTCTCCTATTGCAATTTTGGGTGAATTATTGCTTTCAAAGTATTGGGAATGCTTTGCTTATTTTCTAATTGTTAGTTGTCATTCTAGAAGGCTCGTCTCTTGATATATATTATACTCATTCTTAATCAGTTATCAAGTTAATAATCAGTGCATTTATTTATAGTTAATCTTTTCTTTTTAATTTGTACAATTTTGTAATTTGTATCTCTACTAGTATTCCTAGAAATATTGAAGTTGTTTAGCATCAACTAATAAATTTTTTTAGCATCAATCAATAAATATTCAAGACAAACCATGAAGTACAGCAATGATCAATGCTCAGGCTAACCAATTAATAAGTATATATGTGAATAAGTCAAGCATACATGTGAATAAGGGAAGGACAAGTACTCAAAAACACATAAGCCTTGAAGTATACACACGAACACATAGTATACGCAAATTAATACAAAATATATGCATGAATACAAGGTATACACATGAAAACGCGTAAGTCACAAAGTATACACTTGAATGCATGTAACTCATATCTATTGAACCATGGATTTATAATGCAAATATGGACACATCGATAAAAAAAAAATATTTGTATTAACCAAATAGCTATGTAGGCATACATCAATATATGTCAATATAAGTATAAAATATATACAAAATAGCCATACAGGCTTATGATAATTCCATGGAGGCATACGATGTCAAATATATCCAATACAAAATATGTACAAAAATGCCATATAGGCATACAACAAAGGGCTCTAGAATCAAAAGTCATTGCTCTGCATCCTCTCAAAATAAATTCTTTCCCTTTTCTTGTCGGTCGGATGGCGATACGTTTGTCACTCATTTATTCTAAGGCTGAGGAGTGCTCCTCGTGCTCTTCCTAGGTTTTACTTCTTGTTGAAGCTTTATTTGTTACAATAAGAAGTAAAGATATTAATATATAGAAATTACATTATAAAAAATGATATATTTAACAAAATAATCACTTACCACCAGTAGACAATCTCTATCCTCACGGGAAATATTCACATGCTCATGTTGTGACATGCTAAAGCCCTGTAGAAACCATCCAATGAGAAATTAAACTACAAATCAATAATGGTTTTATTTTTCACTAACTAACAGCTATAACAATGAATGTAAATTGAAATTCAGTAATCTGCCTCATACCTCCTTCATGAGAGCCATCAAGGAGTCTATAGTAGATGAAACACTGAGCTTCATTGCCCTATGAACATTTGATGTTTTATTTGCTTCCAAAATCTAAAAAATAAAATGACAAATTATTCAATCATGAAAACTACAATAGCGATCCACATCATGGCTTATAATGTATGAGATAATGAATAAAATTTTGAGTACTTATTAAACTATATATTTCTGACTATCATGCTTACTATTTTCCCTATCCATAGCTTGTTCAAAAGCACCTATTTTAAGGCTTTTACCCATAGCAACAAGGCAGTGAACTATTTGATAAAATTCTTTCATAGACATGTACGATGATTGTGGTAGCATAGACAAGGCAATGAACTATTTGAAAAAATGTCTCAAAGAAATGGGGTCTCATGGTGATGGAATACCATTAAAAACAAATGTG
Organism: Sequoia sempervirens; assembly: GCA_007258455.2. Lineage (NCBI taxonomy): Eukaryota > Viridiplantae > Streptophyta > Pinopsida > Cupressales > Cupressaceae > Sequoia > Sequoia sempervirens. The sequence goes on along the minus strand of VDFB02256254.1, from coordinate 43,519 downwards.
TCATGGCATTCCATCACCATAACACCGCATTTATGTGAGGCATTTTTTCAAATAGTTCATTACCTTCTCTATGGTATTATGTTGGGATAGGGTCGATGGTATAGTGTGGTCTTAGTTATGAGATGGAGGGTGATCATGACATGAAGAGAGAGGGGTGGGGACATGAAAAACTGGAATAAAAGGTGGAAAGTTCCATGGATTGGTAAATTGAGGATGAGGATGAGGACCTTGAAAGGAATTTGGAGAGGGATTTTGGCTAAAGGGTTGGTTTCTATTCTTCAGACAGTGAGTTGTTTGAAAAAATGCCTCAGAGAAATGTGGTCTCATGGTGATGACCACATTTCTTCAAGGAATTTCTTCATACTACTCACTACCTTGACTATGATATTGCTCACTATAATGCTTTGAAATATTTTTTCCAAGCATCCATAGTTTGTTGGAAAGCACCTATTTTAGGCTTTTAGCTATAGTAGCAAGGAAGTGAGTAGTTTGATCAAACGCTTTGGTACACATGTATAGAAAATGTGGTAGAATAGAAAATGCGGTGAGGTGTTTGAAAAAATTCCTCGAAGAAATGTGGTCTCATGATGACGAAATGCCATTCCATCACCATGAGACTGCATTTCTTCGAGGCATTTTTTCAAACTACTCACTGCCTTGTCTATGCTATTGCTTACTATTATGCTTTGATAGATTTTTTCCAAGCATCCATAGTTTGTTGGAAAGCACCCTTTTTAGGATTTTAGCCATAGCAGCAAGGAAATGAACTGTTTGATAAAATGCTTTGGTAGACATGTATGGAAAATGTGGTAGCATAGAAAAGGTGGTGAGTTGTTTGAAAAAATTCCTCAAAGAAATTGGGTCTCATGGTGATGGAAATCACCATGAGACCACATTTCTTTGAGGTATTATTTTCAAACAACTCATTGCCTTATCTATGCTATTGCTTACTATTATTCTTTCATATATGTCTTCCAAGCATCCATAGCATATACAAGGTAGTGAACTATTTGAAAAGATGCCCTAGTAAAAAGTGGTCTCATGGAATGCCATGACAAGAAAATGCAATTGGAATTTGCTCCTACTTATTACTTATGTTATGTGAATTAATTGCATCACTACTTATGTTGACTTTCTAAACAACTATATTGTAGTTGAAATTTTGTCATCTATCAACATCTAGTTATTAGTTATGGAATGTGAAGTAATGCTTTGAGTTTGAAAGATGTGAAAAGCAATGTAATCAAAGATATGAATATAAACTACAAAAATCTATTAAGTACAATTCATTAGTTAAACTCTTTATTCTATTACCTACGAGTAGGTTTTTCTGAATCCACTGGCACTAGGAGGTGTTCCCACAAAGTCTCCAATATTATCCTATTCAACATCCAAAATTAGATATTAGAATACCATTCATATAACAATTCTATTAACATGTAATAAATTTATAATTGTTTACTAGTTACATACCTCAACGGTAGATGCAGTGGAGTAATAAGCAGGTGTAGGGCCGATGTATCCAATATCAACACTGCGACCCTAAAATTTTATTAAAATCATAAAACTAAATTAGTTAATCTTTCATTTCAAATTTGAAATTTAATAAATTAAATTCAATGAACATAGTATAAATGCCATAAGCCACATTCAAAATGTCAGCTACCCTCGCCATCTCCATAACTGCAGACGTATCCTACATAGCAGCCTCCTAAGTGTCAGTGGGGTCATATGAATAAGTCACCTCACAAGCTTGACACAAATGGGATCGAAGCCTACCACTAGAAGACTCTCCTGTATGCTGCTATAGTAAAGGGATAACATGTTGGATGACACTCTAGGTTAAAGATTTGATGACCTGCAAAGTGTCTACCTTGGCACTCTCCTTCGCAATGGAAGGGATAATAATGTGCTCATGGGGCGGCCTAGCAAGAGGTCATCTCACTTATCGCCTAGGATCTTGTTGTGCAATGGGTCTATCTTGAGCCAACCCCCCACCTCTCCCCTAGAAGTCCCTCATATCAAAATAATTTGGGATTTTGTTTGGGATGAACTCACAGTATAGTTTTCTTAGGAAATATTATGGGGCTTTGCAATTGTTGCATGGTGGATAATCAAAAACCATGTACCACCTATCCCAAAAAAGGTTCATAATCTATTGGTGGTGGCACCAATGGATAGCAAACCTCTTCGCATTGAGGCTAAGATTTTGATTTGTGTGTGGGTCGATGAATAATGAGCACAAATCTAATTTTGTAATTTTAAAATATTTTACATATTTATATGATAATTTATCCTGGTAAAAATTCCTAACCGCTTGCCTCCTATCTTGCCAACCACTTAATTTTTTATTGATTGCATCTACATGTTTTAACATTTCTTTAAGTGAATTTTCAAGTGTTTTTCTTTCCATGGTTGAACTGTTTGGATCGTTCAACCTCGTGATTAACTCCTCAATTTGTTTTTTATTTTCAATTTCACTCATTAAATTTTGTTGAGTGCCAGGAGGATGTTGAGGGATTGGTGGAGGAGATTGTTGTTGTGGTTGTTGAACTTGAGGATTTTTTTCTTGTTGTTGTTGCTCTACTTGTGGATTTTTAGGAGGGTTTTGAAGAGGGTTTGCAGGTTCATTATTATCTCTTACAAATTCAACAAATAAATATCAAAAACAATCTAAAACTAATAAATTCACAACAAAAAACAAACAATCCTTACCTCTTCGACCTCCCCGTCGATGTGGCGGCATCTTGGCAACGAAATAGCAACAATTTGATGAAAAACTTGTAATATTCACTACTCCCAGAACATGAGCACATAAAAGGTCTTTTCGCCGCAAGCAAAAAAAAACTGTTACAAAGCAAATGAGCTCGATTTCCTTTTTTTTGCTTTTAATTGCTCATAACATGAGCATGTTATAATGCACTTGCATTATGAGCTATCAAAATTTTTTAAAATTTGGCCATGATTTGTCCCCCCATCTTTTTGTACCTACCCATATACACATGGCACCCTTGTAGGTGTTTTCCTCTAAACTTCTCTCCCATCTTTTGAAGAACTCTCGCTCACTACGTTACTCGTCTTTTGTCAAGGAGTTCTCTTCACCGTTGAGGCAGGTATTTTACAAATATTATACAGTGGTAACACTTTTGTTCACCCTGCCACTCCTGGAATCGACCTCTTTTGACATCACCATTATTGCCATCATCGAATTGGATCAGATAGAAGCAAGCATTTAAGGTATTATTTTCCTTCTAACAAGGAGACCTGCACGAAGCTTGGTGGAGATCTAAATCATCGAGCTATTAGACACATTGTCATTATGAAAGCAGCTCAATTTTTATTATCAAATCTGATATGATCTTCAATCAGACTTTGAGGTTTTCTTGTGGCGACAACTATTAGGGTTTTTAGCTTTGGTGACGGAGAGTGCTTGGTGTCTATGTGCTCCCCTTTTCTTATAAAAGGGAGGTTTACATGGAGAGGAGAATCATCATCATGATCAAATAGAGATAGATAGATTATCAGTAGTAGTAGGATAGGATATAGCAAATTTTGTTGTAATTGATGTCAAGACATTTATTCAATTGTTTGACCTTATCATTTTTTAAGTAATATCAAGAATAAAAGTTTTATTAGATTGTGCTCATGTGGCCTTTATTCTATGCTTTATTCTCAATCATATATATATCAAATGCTCTATGTTCTAGTTATTTCTATGTATAAGTATTGATTATTAATTTTCAATTGTTAAGATTCAATGATGTCCAAACCTTAGCTTACAGGAATTTAATCATGTTTTTGATGCTCTTTTAATCTCTTGTTAAAGTTTCTAGTGGTTTCATATTATGTTGTTAAGTGAATAGCTCTGTAAGAATCTAAAGTATCATGTTTGAATCTGGGTTTCATTTTTCTACTTGAACCTTAATGGGTGCTTCTCACAGGAGAATTTTAATGTCTATTATGTGCCTACGTTGGCCTTGTTCATTCTCCTTCCAACAATGAAGGGTTTGTGGCATTTTGTGTTCACTCTATCATAAAAATGGAGTTGTTAAGGGGCTTTGAAATGTTGTAAGACCTTTGGCTCATCACCACCTTTAGTTTTCCTTTTCACATTTCCTCCTCCCTTTTTCTTATACCCAAAGAAGTGTCGGCTTATTTAATAATCCTGAAGGTTATTCAGTGAGGCACAAGCAAGTCCCCCACTCACAGATTTCCCATTAGGTTGTTCCGGAGAAGTGTAAGCTTTTAAGATCAACATTACCAATAATTCTTATTTATTATATATTTTATCTATATATTTTTTTATGTTAAATAAATAATTAATTCCTAAACATTTTTTTTATATATTTTAATGTCCTAAAAATAATATTTTAATTAAATTCATTTTCTTTCCCCCCCCTTATTTTTTGAGTTTCCCCTCTTAAGGAATATATAAGATTAACATTTTTTCCTTAGAAAAGCCTAAATTTACCTTAAGACTACTACACTTGATAAACACATCAAGATTAGGTAGAGAGAGTAAATATTAAACTCATAGCCCCTTTACGAATTTTAATCTAGAAAATAATTCTAAAAATTAACAAATCCAAGTTTCTTTCTAGAATAAAGTGAGAGAAATACTAGACAAAAATATTTTCTAGTTTGGACTTTCATTTCCCTCATCGATAATCATGAAGTTAATCTATACACTTTACACATATTAGCATATCTTGTATAATCGAAGCACATTATTATAATAAAAAGTCACACCATAAACATTAATTTGTTAGAGATCAATCATATTATTAACATATGAACTTACAGTATCTAGCTATTAAAATAATAGATGTGTTTCCAAACCAAGGGTACATGCCTTCTTACTTAACTAACTACATCACAACTCAAACAAAATTATAAATGAATTATCCTTAAGGTTCCATCAGTTTATCATAAATTTTTGGAATAATTTTTTCAAGCAGCAATGTTTCTAACTAATCATCAAGCATAAAAAAGTACACAATCTATATATTTGTATTCATAAACCAATCTTCACATCTATATACAAAAAAATTACAAGATAATAATAATTGTGCCATTAAAATTTGGGATAAGCCTCAAGCCTAGAATTACTATATAATAAATCAAATAATATATAATTATAAGCAATAATGTTAACAAAAATATAGAAAATGATAAGTCTCACAGTTGATCTCCTCGAACTAGTCCTCACATTGAAAAACTAGGTGGGTAATAACTATCATATCATACATCATCAAAAGGCTTGGAAGTGGGGTATTAAATTATTCAACCAATGATTCATAATTTCCTCAACATGTCCATGTTGAAATTGCATCCAACTCCAAGTAGGAAAAATGTGCTACAAATTGATCTATTATCTCTTGGAAAGTTTTGATTCCTTGGGGTAAGTGTGAAAACCACTTTATGGCTTGCCCTCCCAAACTTCTTGGGAAGAGACACATAAGATATGAATAATTATATGCTACTTCCATACATGAAACATATAACTCTCTAATATGTTCCTCTGGATTACCACATCCCTTATATTTGTCAAATTTGGGTATCTCAAAATTTAGAGGAAATGGTATCATGGTGATGCTTCGATCGAACGGATATGGGCACAAATCTTGGACTGCATAGGAATCTTTAGTCTTTCCCATTTGAATGTCCTGGATTCTCGGTGTTAATGTTTGAATTTGTGAAGATATATCATCTTGAGGATTGTTCAATGGTGAAGCACCCATGTGAAAATTTGGATCGTGGTTAGGAGGAACATTCATGTCATATGAACTCACTTGAAATTGATGATTACTAGTTTGATATCATGGATTGCCTTGATAAATAAGACCTATTTGATAATTTCCTTGAGGTCTAAAACTAATTTTTTGTTTTGGATTTCTTTGATGTTGAGGGGATGCCCTATAAGATCCATATTGATTTTGCAAGACATTATTTTGTTGTGATGGACTTGGTTTTTGAAAATTGATGTATGATGATTGTTCTGGATTTTTTTGTGACATCAATTGTTGTTGTTGCAACTAGTGTACGGTGGAATATTGTTGATGTTGTAAAGGTTGAATTTGATGTTGTGTTGGTGGTTGTTGATATTGGAGATTTTGTTGATTTTGTGAGATGGTGTTGTGAGTAGATGAATGATGTTGATGTTGTGGTGGAATTTGGTTTTGATATTGAGACCCTTGATGTGGTGGATTTTGATATTGATGTTAAATATTTTGGTTTCGATATAGCACTTGATTTTGTTGTCCTTAAGAATGTTGTGATATTTATTTTTGTGATATTTATTTTTGGGATATTTGATTTTGTTTTGGATACATTTGATTTTGAGACACTTGATGTTGAGTCATTTGATATTGTTGTGAGACTTCAGATTATTTTTTATTAGTGGAAAAGTAGGTTTTGCAGGGGCCCTGAAACCCTTTACACAAAAAATAGGCTACTAAAAAGAAAAGACAATAAAATCAAGCAGCCCCAAACCAAAAAACTACTACAAAGAAAAAGCATTACAATTCCAGCAACACACCATTAGCAAATCAATAGTAAAAAATCAAACAATAAAATTAATCTACTGTGGATTCTTTAAGATCCTCATTGCCTCCAAGTCCTTGGAAATAACCTTCTCATGCATTTAGAAAACTTTTGCCAGTTCTTGAGCTAGTATCACAATATTTTTCTTTATCTTTCTCCTAGTTCGAATGCAAGGGCCAGCATCCATACCCTTATCCAGACCCCCCTTCACCCCAACAACCTCCACTCCATCCACTTCTTTCCCCTTAATCAGTTGATACCTCATCCATTTACATGCCTTCTCATTCAACACAAAAAACCCCTGCAGACTGGTATGTAGAGAATCTTGGCTAACATACACTATAGTACTCAAGTCATCATGAATCTTACTAATCTTCTCCTCAAGAGAATTTAGTCTGGATTCATGATCTTTCCCTAATTTTTAAGCATCATCGGCCACCCTATTAAGGATTGCATTCATATTCTCGATCTTATCATAAACAGTCATCTTCAATTTGTTATTATTTACAATAATTGCATTAATATTAGCCATCAATTTTAACTTGATATTTTTTTGTTTTACTTCATAAAGGAGCCATTTGAAAAGTTTAAATAGATTCCCAATCTCATCCTTCACCATCCTGATGATAGCATTAACATCAAACTTCTCCCAATTAATAGACTCGTCCTGTAAGTTGACCAACCCCTCAAGCTAAACCTCTTAGAGAATATCATCCTGAGAAAATAATTTAGCTTTGTCTTTGCTAAGATATTTTTCAACAACAACAAGGGAATCATCTAAATCTTCCAAGGCATTTCCAACCTTGTTCACTTGAGCAACCACATTAGGATCAACCAACTTCTCAAGATTCCCATCCTCTTCCGCAGTAACACCTTGGACCTTCTCCTTTCCATCTTGGACCTTATCCACAGCAAATTTCAAGTTTTTCCTCCCCATGGAGCTCTTACCTTTAACCCCTTTCGCACCATCCACTAGCATAATTTTCCTTTTAACATTTAGAGGAATGGATAACTCCTCCTTTTTAGAACTTTGGACCCCTTTCTTTCCAGAGGAAGCCATTATAGGTGAAACATCTTGAGCCTTCTTACCTTTATTCTTGGTAGCCACCAAAGGAGTCTCCTCATTCTGTAAATTTGTGTGCAAGCCACCCAACAAAGAGGGAAGATCATCCTTCTTAGCCTATTTCCTAGGCATTTTTCAAAATCCTCCTAGGAAATAGAGTACACTTCAAAAGAACTAAACCCTTTGTCCATGCATGCCTCACCCTTAGAGCCATTCCCAGTTTCATAACCTAAGGGAACATCCTTAACCTTACAAGCTTTGTCCATTTTAGGAACTTCAAGAACACAATAAGATTTGACACATTCCATTATCAATAGAATCAAACCCTTATACAAGAAAGGATTGTTAGGGTTTTTTTCTAAAATCCATGATCCCATTTTCCAATGATAGGAACAAATAATATGGGAACGAAACCAATAATTATGCCTAAAGTGATTAAGAAGCATAAAAATGGAATTTGTAGACAACAAAAAAATCTACCACCAATAGAGAAATACCTCATTATAGCAACGGTCACAACCCCCCGAATGGGCTTGATGGAGAATCTATCGTAACCACCACATGTCAATTTATTAAGCCTCTCCCTCTCCTTACCTTTAAAGAAAATGGTCATGGCCTATTTTGAAGCTGGCCTTTCTTTGTAGAATTTTCTACCCTTAGAAGATAAACCAATAATCTTAGTAATAATATCCTCTGTTAAACTAAACTCCATGCCAAAGACTCTCAACACTCTATTACCCAGTCATTGACAAACGCCTAAGAGACTTAAGAATCAAACCCATGAATTTTTTGTATGTAAGGTGTCACCCCCTTTTTCCAAGATCTCTCAGACCAACTCATTCACTTTAGTCTCCTCATAGGTAATTGGCTCCAGTCTACACCTGCCAACCCCCATGGCCAACTATGCACAACTAAACGTAGGTCTCTACCACAAATGAATTGTAAGAAAATAAAAAATCCAAACACATAGAAAGAGGTAGAAACCACCCACAATTTATGTGTTTCTAACAACAAACATCGTTGCCATAACTTGCAAAATATTTTCGTAATATCCGCCATCATAATCTGGACATAAGCCAAGATTCACATGTATTTTCAACTTCATGAGGGTATGAAGCAATAATCAAATCCCTCTAGATCTTAAAAGACCAACCATCTTATAAAGTTTGATCATATTTATTGATATTTTGAATCTTGATGGGCATAGTGTCATGTGAATCCCATCACTTAGGAAGAGAGGAAACCCCAATATTGGCAAGGTCATTGGCCACCCTATTAGCTTCACAATAAACATGGGAGACATAAAACTACTCAAATGAGTTAAGTATAGAAATAGATTCCTTTATGATACTCTCAATTGACCAAGAAGAAGGTTGAACCCTCTTAAGACAATTAACAATATTTAAAGAATCTCCTTCCAACCAAAATATTTTTAATCCTTTTCCCTAAGCCAACTTTAGGCCATGCTAGGTTACAAAAGCTTCCACAAAGTGGTTTTTCTAGGTTCCCAAAGGGAGTGCCATTGTGGAAACAAGCCTACCAAGAGATTCACGTAATACTCCCCCACAACCAGCAAGTCTCGAATTTCCCTTAGCAGCACCATCAAAGTTAACTTTAACCAAATCATGAGAAGGAGCTTGCCAAACCACACCTTCCCTAGAATATTTATCCTTCTGCAAAGGTTGAAAGATGTCAAAAGGAAGGCTCCAATGATCAACCACCAGTAAGTCATAATCAGAAATAGACACCTTAGGACTAGCATGCCTAGCCTAAACCACTTTCAAGAGAAAATTAACCTTAATATATGAGTAGATCTCGAATGAAATTCGAAGAGGAGGAAGTGAAACATTATGAAAAATCCTATTGTTTCTTTACCTTCATAAGCCCCATGCCATGTGTGGCATAATAAGTGACTAAAGCAAGGAAAGAGAGGGATTAGGAGTAGACTATTGAGACCACAAATTAGCCACAAAAGAGGGGAAGACCCAAATTAATCTCCAAAGATGTAGCACATGAACCTAAATAGTAAAATCAAAACTGCATCCAATAATAATATGAGAGGCATCCTCTGATGCCTCTTCACATAAATAACATCTATTAGGCATAATATTGCCCCTTTTCTAGAGATTGTTTATAGTCAAAATTTTATCTTAACAAAGAAGCCAAAAATAATTCACTTTAGGAGTTAACTTCAAGAACCACAAGTTATCCCAGAGGGGAGAGGGGCCAAGGACATTAGTCTACTTTTAAAAAATGAAGGCCACCAAAAATTTATCCTTCAAAGAGAATTGGCGCACCACTTTGCCAACTAGAGAGGAGAATGGAATATGAATCGAGGATAAGAAGTTGAAGAGAGACTCCAACTCTTGATGCACCTCATGGATCCTTTTCCAACTACCCTCAACAATATAATCATCCACAAAGATACCAAAGGAGAGAACACAAATTTCTCGAAAAGGAGCCACCCAAGGCTCATCTTTAAGAGGACCATTTCTAGTCCACCAATCCTCCCAAAAGAGGATTGTCTACCCATTATCGAGAGACCATCTAAGACCAAAAGAGACATTTGATTTACTCTTTATCATAAAATTCCACAAATTAGAACCTGATGGGGGAGAGAAACCATCCACCAACAATCCTTTAAACTTATCAATACCATGCAAATACTTACTAGCAAGATTCAAGGACCATTCCTCACCCCCGAGAAGAAGGTTCCATAATTACTTCGCAAGAGGGGCTAAGTTAAATTCCTTAATTTTCATGATTCCCAATCCAAAAAGCTTTTTAGATCTACAAACTTCATCCCAAGAGATTAAATGCATTCCCCTTTTTCCTCAACCCTGAACCATAAGAAGTGTTTATGAATACTCTCAATCTTATCCAAGAATTTCCTAGGCACTTGAAAGAGGCTCATCGCATAAACTGAAAGATTCTACATAGTAGATTTGATTGATTGAACCTTGCTAGCTCAACTAAGAAAAGCACCTTTCTAGCCAGCTAGCTTTGAGTTAAACTTATCAAGAAAACCCCTCCAAAAATATTTATTAACAGCATTGGTACAAAGAGGCATACCTAGATAAATAGAGGGAAAATCCCCAATCTCACATTACAAAATCTAGGCTATTATTTACTTTCTCCTCTCCATGATGTTAAGAAAGAAAACAGTGCTTTTAGGAAAATTGACTTTTAGTCCATAAGCAGATTCATACTTCTGCAAAATCAATTGAATAGATTTAGCCTCCACAACTGAAATCGTTCCAAGGATGATAGTATCATCCACAAATTGTTGATGAGAACAAATTTAATTGGAAGAGGAAGGAAAAAGACCCCTGAGAGCTCCTTCATTAACAAAATTTTGAACAAATCTGTCAAGAGTTTCCACCATAATAATAAAGAGGAAAGGTGATATAGGATTACTTGCCTCAAACCTCTCAAACTATTGGAAAAAGAAGAAGGAGAACCATTAACCAGCATAGAAAAATTAGGAGTTGAAATTAGTTTCCCAACAAGTTGCAACATTTTTTCCACAAAACTAAATGATTTAAATTTTTTAGCAAGAACTACCAATTCACACAATCATAAGCCTTCACAAGATCCAAATTAAGAAGAAAACTAACCTTTTTGTTAACTGTTAAAGAGTACACATTCTCATGAACAATAATAATGGGGTCAAGAATCTACCTCCCAAGAACAAAGCCATTCTACTGAGGAGAAATGATCTAAGGAAGAACCTTATTACAACCTCAAAGCCAACACGTTTCAAAATATTTTATAAATAGAGTTGCATAGGTTGATCAAACATAAATCATTAAGAGAAGAAGAACCTAGTTTCTTAGGAATAAGGACAATAAAAGTGGAGTTCAGTTCCTTCAACAGGTGCCTACTACCAAAAAACTCCTTCATAGCATCAAAAACATCTTTTGAAACAATATCCCAAAAGGTTTGAAAGAAAAAAATTGGAAAACCATTAGGTCTAGGGGCCTTGTTACCTTCAAAAGAAAACACAACCCTTTTAACTTCCTCCTCATAAGGAATGCAACAAGCTCTTTGTTAAGATCTTCTGAAATAATATTAGGAATAATATTTAGGAAGGTCTCTGGACAGCCAAGATCCAAGGCTTGTCGGTTTTTTGTTGTGTTGCCTTGGTTTCCACTATTTTCTTCTTAGTGGGTAGCATTTTGTTTTTTGTTTGGGCTTTGTTAATATTCTATCTTTTGCTATCTTACTGTTAAGGGTTTCGAGATCCCTTCAAAACCTATTTGTTCCATAATCAAAAATAGAAAGTAAGTCAGCAAAAAAACAACAAGCAACATGCCTTATCTCATCTTGCTTGTCCAACGCTTGACAATCATGGAGGATTTGAATGATCTAGTTTGAGGCTTGATGATTCAAAGTTGAAAGATGAAAAATCTCATGTTTTTGTCCCCACTCCTAAGACAACTAGCCCACAATCTCTATTTCCAAAATTATTCCTCCCAAGAAACAATATTATGCAACCTATAAAGGAGAATACTCTCTTGTTGGAACATAATAGGGTCATAACCAGAATTCTAAATCATTTGCTACAAAGAATTAAGCTCTTCCTTGATCAATGCCTTTTCCTAAAAAATGTGTCTGAAGGAAGACTTGTTCCATTTCCGGACATTAAACTTCACTAAAGCAAGTTTTTTCACCACTCTATATATAGCAAACCCATCCACTCTAATGTTCCACCAGGAAAAAACTCTATCTCTTAAATCCAAATGATTCACCCATATCTTTTCAAATCTAAAAGGAAAGGATTTCCTCCTCCCTAACAAGTCCATCGAAAGAGAAATTAAAAAGTCATTAGAACCCAACCTAGTGAGCATTGAATGGGAACAAGAGTAGGATAGGAACCAATCTAAGGAGAGGAGAGCACAGTCTAGCTTAACTTGAATGAGGGAATCACCTAATCTTTTGTTATAGCAAGTGTAGGAAGCACCACAAAGTTCCATATCAGTCAAAGCATTATCATTAATGAAACTCATCAAATCAAATCTATTGTCATTCATAACTTACGAACCAATTTTATTTTCCACATCATTCAGAGAGGTGTTAAAATCTCCCATAACCAACCAGATAGAGATGGGAAAATGAGACTTAAAAGAGTTCAAGCTTCCCCAAAAATGCTTTCTAGCACATTTCAAATTGGGGGTATAAATATTCAATATAACCCAAGAAAATTTATCCCTAATATTCTGAAAAGAAGTAGCAATATGATTCATTTCTCCAAACATGGCAACACCTTTCACAACCTTCAGGTTCCAAAAAGTAGCAAAACCTCTAGAAGCCTTATCAACATCAAAACCATGAAACCCACAGTCTTTAAAAAAATAATTTTTAATTTTTCCAACTTATCCACAACCATCTTAGTTTCCTAACTAAGAATAATATGAGGTCGGTGATCTCTCACCAAATTGGAAAGAAGATCCTATTTATGAGGGTTATTCAATCCTCTAATGTTCCAAGAAAGAATCTTCATGAAGGTTTCTGAGGTGTTCTTTTCAAGCACATCTCAAACAAGGTCTTATGGGAACCCTCAACAATATCCAACTTACTTTCCTTTTCTGGAAGTTGTTGTAACAAAAGTCTTCCTCTAACTCTAGGTTCAAACCCATAATCCATTCTCTAATGATTCCTAGTTGACACCCCAAAGGGTGAAATAGGTTTCCTCTTGTTTATAGTCTTTGTTGAGGTATAAGGAGGATCCCCAAACTCACAAAACTCAAATTTGGAGAGATAACTTTTACTATCATCACCAGCGACAGAAGAGGTGAGCACCTCCTCCATAGAGGGATGAATAGAGCCATTTACTTCAACACTGAAAAACTCATTGACTACAGATAGGTCATAAAAATTCATTCTAATATGCCCTTCCCCATGTTTATTGATACAACCAATCTTAGGGCCAACAATACGGGAAAGTTGCTTCCTCTAATGATCAACTTTCTCATATTTCCCATGCTACTCTTTTGAATCATCCTTCTAACCGTTTCCAAGAACCTTCTCCCTAATAGGAGAAATTTTCAGACCAAAGTCAACGAATAGACCATTTTCACAAAAAACTATTGTCGTGGCCTCAGATTTCTCGTTTGGACTAAAATCACCCTCTTAAACATTTACAAGAATTGTCAGTGACACAGCCTCTATTTTCTCACCAAGAGAATCCCCAATATTCTTAGAAGGATGAAGCTTCCAATCCTCTAGACTAGAACCATCAAAATTTAGATCTAAACTCCTCCCCTTCTCCCTCCATTCCTTGAGAGGAGGATGGGGAGTTTTTGAGGGGGTTTTTGAGGCTTTAACGGGCATTTCTTAGCCCAATGGCCTACTTTCTTGTAGTGAAAACAAGCAAATGAGATAGATTCATATTCCACTGCCTGGTTCCACATAGCCAGTTTAGAGTTGATCTTCACCATAGTAAGTAAATCAATAGTTTGAACAACAATCACACAAAAATGAGTGTCTTCCTCCTACAACGATTTCATAACTGGGCTTCTACGGCCATAATTTAGAGATTGGACATCTAACCTAAATAGTCATTCAACTAATATGAAGGTGCATTTAACTTGTCAACCCAAGGACGTGAACTTGAAATGGGTGAACACTGTATGTGCACTAGGGGCTCAAGTAGTCATTGCGTCCTACAGCTAAGAAACATAATGCTGAAAGTAAATTGCTGAAAAGGAAGTAAAGAAAATACTAAGCATCAACCCACAACTATGTTGAACTAAAATGCAAAGCGAGAATGAAAGATTTGAGCAACAAACAAGAACTACTTTGTCTGCTTTGGCTACAGGAACAGACACATAATGGACTTCTAGTGTCTACAGGAATAGTCAATACCAGATTTCAAACTAAGTATCAAACGACAAGTAATACTAAGCTACTACTAAACTAAGAGAACAGACTACTCACCAAGTGGGCCCCCTTGGATAAGTATCCTCTATACTAACAACAACTCAGATGTTCGAACTCATAACTTTATTTTCATTCACTGTAAATTGTGCATACAAAGAGTGATGTATATGTATCACTAAAATCAGAGTATAATGTAGAATTGTGCAACCTCCTAAAGAAGGAGCATCAAATTATTATTTATACTACAACTAACAAGGTAGTCAACTCCACGACTAGGAGTACACCATTTAGGGAAAGCGGGGAAAAGTGGAGCGGCGGTGGCTATGCATGCATGTAATCTAGTTAGACATGCAAGTCAAGTGTAGATTCAGTACAACAGTAACGCCCATGCATGCTCAATCATTAAGGTCCACTGCAAGGCAGTTACATTTGATTACATGAAGAATCTTTGCTGCTGGCTGGCTTTGACCTAGAGCAGCTCCCCGACTGGACATTATGGTGCATGCCCAGCTAGCGGTATCCTCCATAACTTGATGTATTAAGTTTGCAGTCCAAGTTTAGTATGCACAAAAACTGCACGTCAATAACCACTCTAAGAAACACTCATTAATCATATGCAAATCAACATAGATGACCCACATATTATGCCAAATATCATTAAAGCCTGCAGAGATAGATTAATGTCAAATGTCAATGGTTTGAGGGAAACATTATGCCAATACCAACACTTAAGCATCAAAATCCATGACATCAATGAGAAAATAGACTATAGATTTTACCCAAACTAGACCAAAAACTAGGCTCATCACTCCCCCCAACCTAACATTTTTTTGGTCCTCCAGCAAGGGAAGAGTTGTTCTTTTGCTTGGTCAAAGCTCTAAAATTTCCAACTAAGAGTTATCCAACATCAGTGGCCACAGTGCATGAGTCAAGATCCCAATAGAATCCTCCCAATCTGTCAAATCTATCCCATCTCTCCCTTTCTGCAACAATATCACTCTAGTAGAATTTGAAATTTGGAACAAGCCACATGAGAATGGGTGGCTAAAAAGTTAGGGGAAAGCCAATGTCATCCCTAAGTTCTTCCAATCTGAATATGTCTCTCATTTCTTTTCAACACTGTAGCATAATTGTGGATGGAATGAGGCTCAGCTTGCTTCAGCTCATCGGTCAAACTATTCCATCTTTGGGATAAACATCTCCTCATAGTTTCCTCTTTTGTTGTTTTTACTTCATACTCAGTGTAAGCTACCTCAATCCAAGGCATAATCATGTTTCTATAGCTCGATCTAAGAAGCATTCGATGCCATTCTCTGTAAATATCCCTTGGGTTATTTGATTCAGCTCTAACATGCAAATGGATATCGGACTCCAATTGTTTATAAACATCATGTTGTTGTCCCCAAATAATTTCATTTTGCACCCAAGACATGAATTCTCTCAATTGAACATCTCCAACATACAACAATGGGTTCCATTCATGGTCTTTTATGACAACATAATTATGTAAATAAAATTCACATAACAAATGCTTCATTTTAGGAGAGGCAATCTTGTAAGCATTGAAAAATTCCATAGGGGTGTCAACAGAAGGATTCAAACCTGAGGCAAGTCTTGACATATTAAAAGAGAGATACTTCTCTTTCAAGAGTAGATTATAGACCCCCCGAGGTTCTCTACATTCTAGAATCTTTGGTTCCAAAGCTTCCATATCATCTACCCTCTGCTTTAGGGTAGCAATTTCTGCATTTTTCTTCTCAATTTCTTCATCCTTCTTTTGAATTTCTTCCTTTAACTTTCATTATTCCCTTTTCCATTATTCCTCCCTTCTTTGTATCTATATCCAAAGATTCAAAATTGCTGCATGTACTGAAAAATTAGGAGGGTTATGAATACCTACCAATTTTTTGGTATATGGCATTATTTTCATAGACTCAAGTATTCCAGTTATCTTCGGTTGTAAGGGTGTTGTTTCTTCTTCCCTTCGTTGCAGGGACTCTTGCTCTTGTTCTAGTTGTTTCTATAGGACTTTATGTTGTAGGACCCTTTGTTCATGTTGCAAGAAGTTCTTATTTTCTTCCAATTCCTCTACAATTCTAGCAAGATCATCTAGTGTTATGTTTGTTTCTCCCTTAAATATGCCTTCTTCTTCTTCTTTTTCACACACTTGCTCCATTGGAGCTTTAGGGTCTTCATGTGGGGTCTCATCAATTTTAGGGCTTTCCTGGATAGGCCTAGTTGGCCTTGATTTTCTGGTAGGTCCTTCACATCTTCCTTTGGCTACAGGAGGAATAGTGTCAACTTTCCTCTTTTTTGGACTTGGTACTTTTATTTTCACAGGTTGAATTTTAGCCTTTCTTTTTCTTATTTCTACCTCCCTCTATTGTTCCCTAGTTTTCATGAGGGTTTCGAGTGGGACTTCATCATCATTAGGACCCAAGGAAGAGATTTCTTCTCCTGAGCACTTTGTTCCTAAAGAATTGATTTCAATGGTTTCCTCAGCTACAGGAGGATTCATGCTAGAGCCAACGCCAGAGGTTGAAGCACTAGGAATGGCTTTCATCATGCTTATCCTCCCGCTAGACCTATGAGATCGAGGTATAGACCTAGGTAGAAAATGTTCAACATCGACAGAATCCTCCTAGCGATAATCTTGATTAACCTTAATAAAATCTTCCCAATTCATTCCAAAAACATCACGTAGAGATTTTTCAACTAGCAATTTAATCAAGTAATGGTGGGAAATAGAATTGTCCCTACCTTTCTGGGTTTTGGTCGCCATGATTAAGAGAAAATTGTACAACACATTGGGTACATTCAACCTCCTCTCGTGTCTTATGTGGTTCAAAAGCTTGAAGTGGAAAGAATGCTAGTTTGACTAGTGGCCTTCGCAAGTAATCTATTTGATGACATACATAGCTATCTACTTCCATGACTCGGGCAAAGCCATTCTTTTTGCACCCTGCTTGTCTATGGTCAATGGGGGATCATTTGGCTCTGCGAATTCAACCCTAGTTGTCCTGGCATCTCTGGAAACAGGGTAATTTTCACCATCAGTAGGTAACCCTATAACTTCTACAATTCTTTGCTATGTTGCTATAACTTCTAACCCTTTTACTGTGGCTTTTCCTTCTAAAAATTTTTGGGAAAATTCAAGGGAAATTCCTTCATCAAAACCATCCAATTTCAAAAAATAGTCTATCCATCCACAATTTTGAAATTTAGCCAAGCATTGTGCATCCTGTAGTAAGATATCATGCATCGTGTGCTCATTTTGAACTAATGCACCTCCCATTGTCTACAATCAAACAAATGCTCAGCAACTCCTTTCAACTTTTGCGCTTCCCTGCAGTATCTGTGTCGACTGTATTTCCTTTCTTTTGTTTTGTCTTCTTGCTTGGAACTCAAGGTTAGGACAGGGCAATAATAGCAAGAAAAGAAGTGATAGAGGGAAGTTATGATAGGAAGAATTGGCGGCTGCAGTTACTATCATTTCACTCATGCAATCAACTCATTTTAAAATTTTGACGCAGCCTAATATGGTTTGACACATGGGCAATAAAATATTTACATCTTTTTCATTTCCCTCCCCCCAACCTAAATTTGGACATGTGTCCACACATGTGAGATGGGAGTGGTGATTGACAAGCAATAATGGCATTTATGTGAATACCTATGTTAACGTACAATGATTAAATGAATGTACTTAAAAGATGATTAAAGATAGAAATTAATGCACACATACCTGAATGTGTGGAAGATTTACTGAAAAGATCGTGGATAAGTAACGCTCACCTTGTTGCAAAATAGATTGAGCAATGAATGAAGATGGGGTGGAATGGAATGAGATGGAATGAAGTGTTGGAAGAGAGAGAAAGGTGGTACGGATGGGTGGATGGGTGGATGACAGAGAAATGAACTTCCACATTAGTGAAATTCTTTATTATGAAAAGTATGTACCTCAATTAGGCTAAAGGAGGGACACTAGGTCCACTGCCTTTGGCTATAGGAAGCTTTGAGTGCTAGGTGAACTACTACAGAAATTCTTCTTTAGAAGTTGGCTTATGATATAACCTAAGGTGATGATCACTGACAAGTAATTTGAACCTAATAGGGTCAATGGTGGTAAGCTAGACGGCTCCATTGGGAAAGACCTCAGCAATCTCGTAGGGTCCTAGCCATCTTGTCTTCAATTTTCCTGCATTGTCCCGGTATCTGGAATCATAGAGCAAGGTCCAATCTCCTAGTTTGAACTTATTTTCTTTGATAAATTTGTCATGCCACCTAATCCTCTGGTTATGTACTACTTTAGTTAGTCACAGAGTTGCCCTCCTTATTTCATCCAAAGCATTTAGCTACATGATTCTTTCTCTTTGTGCTTCAAAAATTTCCATCCCCAAATCCATTGCAGTCTGTAGAGTTTTGTGTTCAAATTTGATTAGCATCATGGCGGTCTTTCCATACAACAACTCAAATGGGATGAAGCCTATAGTTGTTTTCCAGGTTGTCATATAGGCCCAAATAGCTTTGGGTAATCTGTTCGCCAAATCTTTCCTATGAATAGCCACTATTTTCGTCAGAATAGCTTCAATTTCTCGGTTTGTCACCTCAACTTGGCCATTAGCCTAGGGGTGATAAGGAGTAGATTTTTTGTGTCTAATGTTATATTCATTCACCAGTGCTACAACAAGGGTTGATGTGAATTTTGGCCCTTGATTAGTCACTATTTCTCTTGGAACTCCATATCTTGTGAAAATATCCTCATAAAGAAACTCTACAACTTTGTTATCCTTTGCATGCTTCGTGGCCTTGACTTCTACCAATTTTGTTACATAATCAGTGCATACCAATAATTAATACTTACCATTTGATTGGGGGTCAATTGTTCCTACAAAATATAATCCCCATTTGTCAAAAGGAGTGGTCACTATTTGAGGGAACAGTGGCATCTCATCATATCTGGTTGGTATGCCCATCCTTTGACATCTATCACATTTTCCAGTATACCTTCCTGCATCTCTATGGAGTGTTGGCCAGTAGTACCCTATATTCAAGATCTTCATTGTAGTCCTTTTGGCCACAAATTTTCCTCCACATGGCTCATTATGACATGCATGTAAAATTTCATAAGTCTCATCTTCTCGTGACATGGTCAGGTCCAGTGTAAAACAAACATCCAGCAATCCAAGAGAAAGGAAAATATTTTTCAATGAGTGCCCTTTTCTCTTTTGGGGAGAAGTGAGAAGGAACTCTACCTATGACCAAGTAGCTGGCTATGTCAGCATACCAGGGTATTTGCATGCTGAGGGAGAATAGATGCTCATCGGGAAAAGAGTCATCTATGGGCTAGTTGTCTTCTGATGTAGTCAGCCTTGAAAGAAAATGTGCAACAATATTAGCTTTTCCTGACTTATCTACAATAGCTATATCAAACTCCTGCATCAATAATAACCATCTTGCCAATCTCCCTGTGATCAAAGGTTTATTCATGAGATATCTAATGGTTGCATGATCAGTGTGCACAAAGATTTGATAGCCCATTATGTAATGTTTGAATTTGTTCAGTGCATAAACTATGACCAGCATTTCCTACTCTGTCACAGTATAATTGAACTCAGCTCCTTGCAAATTTTTGCTGACAAAGTATACAAAATTTTCAACAGCTCCCTCTTTTTGTCCTAAGACTGCTCCTATGGCATAATCTGATGCATCAGTGTGAATGTGAAAAGGAAGCTCCCAATTGGGTCCCTTAAGTACAGGAGCATTTGTAAAAGTTTTCTTCAAAGCAGAAAATGTGTTATCACAAGCTTCAGTCCATTGAAATTCGCCATCCTTAGTGAGAAGGGTATACAATGGTGTTGCTACCTTTTTGAAGTCTTTGATAAATCGCCTATAATATCCTACATGGCCCAAGAAACTTCTAACATCTTTTTGTTTCGTAGGTGTAGGAAGATTTGTGAATACCTTTATTTTTGCAGGATCTACTTGAATTCCCTTGTAGGAGATGTAGTGGCCAAGAACTACACCCTCTTGCATCATCATAAAGAATTTTTCACTATTTAAGGACAAGTTTTGATCCTCACATCTTTGTAGGACCCTTTTGAGATTCTCTAATGCTTGATCAAAGTCAACACCATAAGTGGTAAATTCATCCATATAAATCTCCATGCAATCATAAGAAATGTCTAAAAATATACCAATGATTTCCCTTTGGAAGGTTGCAGGTGCATTGCACAAGCCGAATGGGAGTACCGAGTAGGCATAGGTCCCCCCCATGAACAGGTGAACGTGGTCTTCTCCTAGTCTTCTAGTACAATTTGGATCTGGTTGTAGCCACTGAATCCATCTAGAAAAGAGAAGTATTGCTTTCATGTAAGTGTATCTAAGACTTGACCAATGAATGGTAAAGGAAAGTGATCTTTCTTGGTGGCAGCATTAAGTTCTCTATAATCAACACAGACTCACCACTTCCCTCCTTTCTTGGGCACAATCACCAACAGAAACACCCATTGACTATCTAAAATAAGATAGATAAATCTTGCATCTAACAATTTTTGTAGTTCTCCTTTCACAATTTCTCTTAGTGCAAGGTTAATGCTCTTTTGTGGCTGTCTTACTGGAGTGAAATAATTTCTTACATAAATTATATGGGTACAAAGTTTAGGATCCAGTCCCTTCATGTCATGATAATCCCATGCAAATACATGTTGATGGGCTCTTAATAGATTTTCCAACAATAGTTGTGTTTCACTCAATTTATTATTAACATTCAGATATCTTGCTTCTGATACCTGTATTTTTGTAGTTAATTCTACCATAGATGCTTCATTAACACATGGTACATTTAATTCACATGGAAGCAATGTATGGAACACACCTATTGTTGTAGGAAGTTTGTCTACAAGAACAATGTCTACAGGAACAGTGGCTGCAGGAAGAACATCTGCAAGAAAAGCATCTGCAGGAATAGTGGTTGCAGTAAGAACAGGCAAAAGTGTGATGACTGAAGTAGAAGATGATGTGTCCTCCACTCCATAATGATTCTAAATGATGTTAACCAACACCTCATCCTTGTCTTGGAGCAACATGAAATAGCTTCTACCTAGCATCATAAGTTGCACCACAAAATTAACTTCTTCGGCCTCTTCACCAACTTGTGGCCATCAGAATCTTCTTCATCATGAGATGGCTGAGCAAGTGGATAAAGAACAATTTTTTTAGTACTCCTTCCATCTGAAATGGTCATGTCACCTGACTGACGTCCAATGTAGGTGTTTGTGGTTTCCAACCAAGGTCTTCCAAGGATAATGGGATACCTGCCTAGTGTGGCCTTAGGAGAAAGAATCATAAAATCTATTGGATATTCCCAGGAGTCTAGCACTACCACAAGATCCTCCACTACACCATCGGGCTTAACAGTAGAGTTGTCTACAAGCTGCAGAATAGTAGGAGTAGATCTCATGCTTGCAATATTTAGTTGTTGCAGGATGTCTTTGTTCATTACATTGATTTCTACCCCTAAATCAATCAAAGCATTCTTCACTTGAATCACGTTTATGACAACTGCTACCACAGGACTATCTGGGTCATTATACTTGGGAATAGTCACTTTTCCAAACATGATATCAGCTAGCTAGCCCACCACATGAACTATAGTTGGTTCTTTCTTCTTCCTTCTTGGCTTCTTAAGACAAGCTTCCTTAATGGCTTTGTCATAGATTGGAACATCCTTTATGGCTTGAAATAGGCGTAGTTGAACACATATATGCTTTAGCTAATCCAGGATGTCAAAAGTAGTATCCTCATTCTCTTCCTTCTTCTTAGTAACTTCTAGTCTCTGAGGAAATGGTAGTTCTTGCTTGATTTGTTTGGCTTGGACTGGTTCAAGACTTTTAGGTGCATTTGGATGGATAGGGTTATTCAAAGGCTCCTCCTCCTCTTCCACTGGAAGCTTAGTAATGATGGGCTTGCAAGGGGCTAGTAACTTGGTTCCTAAATGCAAATGGATATCACTTACACTCACAGCATATGTAGGAAATCGATTTGAATCAGTGGAATATATAGGTTCTTGTTGTGTTTTATTATTAGGATTGGGTGTGGGTTGAGCTAGTAGCTAGGTTGGTTTAGGTGCATTAGGATTTGGGTTAGCAGGTGGAGGCATTATAGCAAGTTGTTGGGGCTAAGAAGGTGGTTGCATGTAGGTGGTATTTTGGGTAGGCCATTTTTTCCCTCCTCTCCATTGGTTTGTTTGCTACCAATTTCCTAGAGGTGGTTGCCAGTGCCCTTGAAATTGCTGCCAATTCCCCTGAGGTTGTTGCCACTGAGGTGGAGGACTCTGATGGCTAGGCCAAGCATTTGGAGGGTTACTCCAAGGTTGTGTTGGATAGCCTCCATAACTAGGTGGATATGGGGGTTTCCATTGGTTTCCAAATGAATAAGACTTAAAATATGGTCCAACATAGGATAGTGGATCATGTGGCATACCTTGTCTTGGAGCCCAGGGCTTCCTTTGTGCAACATAGTAGACTTGGTCTTCTTCAATCTAAATTGGCTTGAACTCAAGTGGAATCTGCTTACTTTCTAGATTAGCAACCATCTTACATCTCCAGTCCCTCTTTTTTGTCTGCAGTGAGGAAAATACTCTTTCAACATCATTTTTTCCTCCTCTTGTTTCTTTTTGGCCTGAAGTGTATCTAGTTGAGTAGCTATATTGTTAATAATATCTTGCTTGAAGTCTTCCAGCAAATTAGTAATCTCCATTCTTGAAACTCCACCAGTAGTTGACTTACCCAAGGATGATTGATAAGCTCTCCCTTTCTTTGAAGCTTCCCTAGAGTAATTTTGGCATATCTTCCCAAGGAACTTGGGAGATATCTCCTCTTGCCATGAGTTCCAAAGCATTCATGCAACCATCCTTGATTCCTTTTAGGAAAATCAACTTTTGTGAGTCTTCATTAAGTGCATGGTGTGGAGATTTTTGTAAGCAAAACAGAAATCTTGCAATGTAGTCTTCGTGCTCTCATCTTCCTTCTGTTGCATTCTAAAAATGTCTCCTCCTCTCATGTCACTACCCCTACAGTATTCCTTATACTTCTCAAGGAATTTGTCTTCATGTCCTCCCACATTTCCACAGTATCTCTACCTAGGCTCATGAACCATCTTAATGTAACCTCTTTCAAAGTGGTAGAAAATAACTTAAGCTTATGGGCATCAGTAGTATAATCATAACTCTTGTAGAGTATGTCAAATTCAAATAAGAAGGTATCGGGATCTTCCATCACAAGTCCATAAAACTTGGGGAGTGTTGAGGCAGGAATGTTCTTAATGTTGTCAACTTCATTCTGATGGACAATGGGAAAAGGAAAATCTGATTGGTTTTGTTTGTTCTCATTTACATCACCCATGCCTGCTTGATGTGGTTCAAGGACAAAGGGGTTCTCAAGTTGATTTTGATCTTTTGAGGAGACTTTAGAACTAGTCAAATCAAGATATGCGTCTGCAAATGGGTGTGGATCTCCTTCTTCTTCTGATAAGTTCTAATGCTCAACTAACTAGAATGGATGAGGATTGTTAGGAAGAAATATCCCATAAGCATCCCTTCACCTTCCTCTATGCATGCGGTATCACTCACTATTAGTCAACTCACACAAAAAATTGGTAAAGAATCAGGAGGGTCATTACTTCCTATACAAGATTATGCTAAGAACAACTTCCAAAGATACTACAGCAAAACTACCAATGACTCCAAAAACTTCCTAGCTTGACACCATCCCCAGCAACGGCGCCAAAAATGTCTTCCTGGACATTATGGTGCATGTCCAACTGACGGTATCCTCTATAACTTGATGTATTAAGTTTGGAGTCCAAGGTTAGTACGCACAATAACTACACATCAATAACCACTCTAAGAAACACTCATTAATCGTATGCAAATCAACATAGATGACCCACATATTATGCCAAATATCATTAAAGCCTGTAGAGATAGGGTAATGTCAAATGTCAATGGTTTGAGGGAAACATTATTCCAATACCAACACTTAAGCATCAAAATCCATGACATCAATGAGCAAATAGACTATAGATTTTACCCAAACTAGACCAAAAACTAGCCTCATCAATGAGCATACACTGGCCTTTCCTGAAAGAAGTTATTTGATCAATGGAGAGAAAACTACCAAAGGTATTAGAAATTCCTTTAAACACTTGCTCATCCCAAAAATCTAAAGGGAGACCAAGTATTCACTCCCAAATTGGAGTAGAAGAAAAAAATAATCACTAAGATTAAAACAAGGTTCCCACTTTTTTAAAACCAAATTTGATTTACCAATCATCCATGGGCCACTAGTTAGAATACCAACAGGTCTTCTTCATAGGTAAAGGAAAAGGAGAAAAATCCTTTTGCCATTGCTGCCACCTCAACCTAACCCTTAAGCTACCCATGATTAAGAGAAAGGTTGTGAATAAATTTAATATTTGGGTGGGTGCCCACAAAATTCCCAACGAGGGACATATCCATTGATGTAACACTCTTCTCAATGATACAATCAAGAATGGAAACTGAATACTCACTAAAGCTCAGATTAGAAAAGAAATCAATTGGGGGAAAAGAACTCTTATCTTTTGGTCTAGCACCAAAAATATTCAACCATTTGGGGACATCAAAAAAGACTTCAAAATGCGTTTGACCACCAACTTTGATATCATCAATAGGAATCTCAGACATAGTACAAGATGACAAACCTCCAAGAGCTAAGACTTTTGGGGGGCCCACTTGCTTTAGACAAGTACCAATAGCTATAAAGTTCAAAGAGACCAGAACCAAATTTGTAACAACCAAAGAAAAGGATCCGCCAACACCTGCATCAACTGGACAACCTTCTAACACCATCGCACCATCAGCATAGCCACTGCCATTAACACATCCTTGAGAACTAGTAATTCCCACCTTCTAAAAATTTGAAAAAATAGTACCACCGCCCGAAGAGAGCCCCATTTTTTCTTCTCCCTATTGTTGCTTTCATAACATTTCTTGCACTTGATCCAAATGGGATGTTACTCAAATACTTAAACCAATAAAAATAAAGTATGATACTTGAGATTATTTTGATTATATCAGAAAACAAGTTTTGAAGGGACCTGAAACCCTTTATATCACATTACATCAAAATGTTGTTGAGAAAGAGAATACTCAATAAGACATAAGTAGCAACTAAAAGCCAAAAACTAGTTGGCTAACAATAGGAAAGCAGAGACATAACAGACTACAACCAAACATAAAAATCACTTTAGATTCTTTAGGGTACTGGCCACCTCAATCTCCTAATTGTAGTGCAGGTTAACCATATCCATTAGTTCTTGTTTTTCATCTTCAAAATTCTTCCTTAGGCTCCCCCTCATTCTAGTGCTCAATCCTTTAGCCTCCTCTTTGGAATTCTTCTTACCCTTCCCCTTGGAATTCTAACCCTTCTCAAACATGTCTATAAAATACATTTGATCCTCATAGAGTTGGCTAATTTTGTTAAAGAGAACCTTGAGAGAGTTTGCACTATTTTTGATAGAGCTATGACTAATTTACAGAAGCTTTTTGATATCCTCATTTGTTTCCTTAATCTTTTCCTCCAATACACTAAGGTGGATTTCACACTTTACTTTGAAATCAAAAAATGAGCACTCTAAATCCACTAACCTCCCAATGAGCAGGTCTAAGGAAGACCTTTCAATTGATTAGTCATGTTCTTCTTCAAGCCCCTAATTTTAATGTTGACCTTGTTAAACTCCTTCAACACTCATTTAGCAAGTTTAAAGGTACATGTGGCATCAGACCTAGCCATGTCCAAAAACTCATACATAGTAGTGTTATCATCATCAAGATAGGAAAAATCCTCAAACAAAGGATTAGCATTTATTATCTTTGGCTTTCTGAGGGTCAAATTCTCACTCGCAACCTCCTGCACATCCCTTTCACCCAAAGCATCGTCACTGACCTTATCCCGATCAATTTCCACATGGGGAGGAGTCTGTCGAGTAGGGGAATACTCAACTTCAATGACACTAATAACAATGACCTTTCCCTATTCCAGTTCCACTTTCTCACCCTTCCCACCACCTTTAGACCCTAACTTATGTAGTTCAACAAGTCTTTTTGAGGCCCTCTAAGGAAGCCCCTCATCCACATTGTCCTCTAATTGAATGGATTACTCATCCTCATCCTTCCCAAAATCTTAAAAATCTTGACCATGAAGTTTAGCTTTCTTCTTGGTCGCACGTCAATGAGACCCACCCAAATTCTACTTAGTATCGTCCCCACCAAACAAGGACCCATGAGAATCTGACCCCTACATGACAAGTTTCTTAGCGGGTTCCTTCTTCATCAGATTCCCCTTTTTCTTTTATCTAGAAGGGGAGGCCACGAGGGAAGATTTTACCCCCATAGTATTATCCTTCTCCACCTTCCACTCTTCATTCCTATTAGCACTATAATCCAAACTAGAAGAAAGTGAATCGTCACTAATGGTCTTCTCTTTACCCTTAATCAAATTAGCTAGAGTGTTAGCTCTCACATGCTCCAAGTTGAGCAAAATGAGCCCTTCATGGAGCACAAGAGACCTATGATTCTTGAGGTGGGCATAAACTGAAACCTCCACAAGGGAAGCTTCACCGGGTCATCTTTCTCATATCCCCATGAGGGAAGCCTTACCAGGTCATCTTTCTCATTTCCCTTAAAAAACTAGTCCATAGCATCTTCATTACTCTTCCTTTCTTTATAGAATTTACGACCCTCCTTCGATAATCCAGTAATGAAGAAAATAAAATCTTCATTGATGTTAAACTCCATACCATTCACTTTCAAGCATCTGTTATGCCAGCAACGAACAAACTTCATAGAAGCTTCATGTTCATAACCATGAATCCTTTCTAAATAGGGTGTGATATGCCCATGTCCAAGAATCCTCCAAACTTTGTGCTTTTTCTTCCATTTATCGCAAGATATGGGCTCAATCCTGCTCTTATCTCCACCCATTTCAACAATTCCAAAACTAATAAAAACTAGAGCAAAGCAACACTTGTGAGGATATAACTAAACATGAGAATGAGCAAAACATAATCCATAAAACGTGTGATATGCAAGGGAGTGATAATTACTTGATCACCCCAAATCACAAACCCAAATCTAGTTGTCATCTCACAATAAAATCTTAGCCCTCTTGAGAAGGGAAGAGTACTCCTCCCATGCCTTGAAATTATTAAGATTGGCAACCTCATTAGCAAAAATTTTAGCAAGAGAATTACCTTCCCTATAAGTATAAGTGACACAAGTCTCATTGAAAGATCTCAACATCATGATGGAATCATAAATAAGCGGCTCAATCGTCCAACTCAAATTTTGATTTCCATTCAAGCACTTGACAATATTAAGGGAGTCACCCTCAACCCATAATTTAGAGACACCCCTTTCCAACATAGCTTTGATGTTGA
Organism: Sequoia sempervirens; assembly: GCA_007258455.2. NCBI lineage: Eukaryota > Viridiplantae > Streptophyta > Pinopsida > Cupressales > Cupressaceae > Sequoia > Sequoia sempervirens. The sequence goes on along the minus strand of VDFB02256254.1, from coordinate 15,552 downwards.
TATAAGCAGCTTTGGCCCCAATGCGATGATTGGTTTGGTTTCCCAATGGGAATGCCACCATGCCTAAGAACATGTCTTCCTCATTCCTCAACACCTCCCCACAACTTGTAGGCCTAGGATTTCCCTTGGACACCCCATCAAAATTAAATTTGACCCACCTTGGAGGAGGGCGCTTCCATGTAGTATTTTCTCTAGCACTATTACTAGATTTAACCAAACATGAAAGTTGAGTGATGAGCCTCTAACTAGTTACAACCAAAATATCATAGCCAACTAGAGAATTGGATGGAGTGCCCCAAGGAGCGTCCAAAATTTGAAGAGAAAAGTTATGAGCAATGACCCTCTGAATTTTGAGAAAGAAAATGTCATCTTTAAGTTTAGCGTCCTGAAAAACTATTATTTATTTATTTCCATAAGCCCCATGTAATATGGGAGCCATAAGGGACTAGAGAAACTGAAGAGAAGGATTAGGTGAAGGACAATGCCATTGATCAACAAAACCACGTAAAGATTCAGAAAAAAACCTAGTCAAGGTTCCAAAGAGAAAGGAACTTGCTCCAAATAAGGGAGGAAAAATTACACATGAGAAAAAGATGAAAAGAACTTTCTGCATCACACTCACAAAGCACACATCTAATAGTAATAACAAATCCCATTCTACAAAGAGTGTCCAGAGTCAAGATCTTTTTTTACATCAAGAGCCAAAAAAAGATGTCCACCTTATGAAAAAGTAGCTTGTTCCAAAGATTCCCCTAGAAAGGGTAGGGGTCAATCTTTACCAAAGAAGTGATAAAGGACAAAGATAGTAATAAGCAGCCATTGGTCGGAGGGGCCCAAATCGCATGATCAAGCTTCAAGAATTGAGGAACACAAATTTGAGCAAGGAAAATCTGAAGAATTTCAAACAAGGGATCCAGAATCTACAAATCCTTCCAAGAGCCATTATGAAGATAATCCACCACCATATTACCAAAAAACTGCTTACAAAAGTTAGCCAGAGGAGGGACCCAAGACTGATTCAAAAGCAAGCCACTGTCACACCACACATTTTCCCAAAACAAAATCCTAGTACCATCACCCAACAGCCACTTAACACCCTTCAAAATGAGATCCCTGTAGGGCACAATATTCTTCCAAAAGCAAGATATAATAGAAGTGGATTCAACTTGGAGAAAGTCCCAAACTCTCCCCACCCTAGAAAGATATTTATTCCTAACCAAAGAAGACCAACTAGCCTCACCATTGAGAAGCCACTAGATGTTTTTCAATAGAAAGGCCTTGTTAAAAGATCTGATATTTCTCAAACCAAGCTCGCCTCACTTCTTTGGTTTAAAAACATGATCCCAAGCAAGAAGAGGAATTTTGGATTTGTTTTCCACCCTCGACCACAAAAATCATCTCATGATTTGTTCGATCTTCTTCAAACTTCACTGGAATCCTGAATAAAATCAGGGCATATAGAGGAAGATTTTTCAAAGTGGGTGAGATGAGTTGCACCTTACCAACCTGGCTAAGAAGAACACCCTTTCAATCGGCCAACCTTTTATTAAACTTATCCAAAATACCAAGCTAGAAAGAATCTAGAATCTTGGACATACACAAAGGAAGGCCCAAATTGATAGAAGGAAAAACTCCATGATTACAAGAAAAAATCCTTTCCAATTTAACTTAAAGGTACTCCAGAGTGTTGAGGAAGAAAAGTTGACTCTTATGGAAGTTCACATGTTGACCAGAAGCTTTCTCATAGCCATAAATCACCAACTTAATGGCCTTAACTTCTCTAACTGAGGACTCGCCCATTATGATAGTATCACCAATGAATTATTGATGTGTGATAGGCACGCACCAAGAAGAGGGAACCAAGCCCCACAACGAGCCATAAAAAAGTGCCTTCTAAATATCTTGACCTAACACCTTAGCCATCAGGATGAAGAGAAGACGAGAAATAGGATCCCCCTATTTGATTCCATGCAAGTTGTGAAAGAAAGGAGAGGGGGAACCACTAATAAGAACAACAAAGGAGGAAGTCGAAAAGAGCTGCTCCATGATTTGCAATATTTTTTGATAGAAACCAAAACAAGCAAGAACCAGCAACAGGAACTTCCAATTAATCCGATTGTAAGCTTTGAGAAGATCCAGTTTAAGAAAAAATGCCTACTTCTTATTAGAAGAAAGAGAATGGGCCACTTCATGAATAGTTATAATAGAATCCAAAATTTGGCATCCATGCACAAAACCACTTTGATGCTTAGAGATGAGACTAGGAAGAACAAACTAAAGCCTAATAGCCAAGACTTTAGAGGAAAACTTATAAATGGAGTCGTATAAACTAATTGGCTGAAAGTCCTCGAACCCATTAGAATCAGAAGACTTCAGAATGAGAATGATAAACTTAGAATTCAACTCCTTGAGTAACTTCTACAACCAAAAAACTACTTAGTAGCATTGATGACATCTGTTGCAACAATTTCCCAACAAGCCTGGAGAAAAAAGAAGGGGGAAGCCATCAGGCCTGGGATCCTTATTGCCTTCAAAGGAAAACACCGCCTTCCTGATTTCATCAGTAAAAGGAATACCGACAAGATCCTTGTTACGGTCTTTAGATAACAAGTTAGGGATGATCGCCAAAGAAGAGTCCAAGCTTTGTTGGTCCATAACAACATCATCCCTCAAGAGATTTTCAAAAAAGGCAGTAGCAACATTTTGGATGGCACCGTCATCAGAAAACATCACACCATTAGCCAAAATAGAGGAAATCTTATTAGAATATTTATGCCTAAGAGCAATTAAATGAAAAAAATTAGAATTTCGATCACCAGATTTAAGCCAGATTGCCCGAGAGTGCTACCTCCAGAAATCCTCCTCTTTAGATACAATATCTTACAACTAAGACAAAAGAGAATCTTCCATCAACTAAAGATCAACTAACAAACCCTTAGATTGAATTTCTGGTTGAAAAATATCCAGACTTTGAACCAAAACTTTTTTATTATCAAAAATATGCCCAAAAGCATCCTTATTCCATCTCCTCAAGTTCATTTTCACAAAAGAAATCTTTTTGGAAATTCTATACATAGCACTTCCCTCAATATTCACCTACACCAAATCTCTAATAAAACCATAAACATGGAGTCCCTCAACCACATTCCTTCAAAACAAAATGGAAAATATTTTCTTCTGCCAAATCTATTTGCCGCAAAGGAAATGGGAAAGTGATCACACCCATATCTCATAATCGTAGAAAGAGAACAAGAGAAATCCACAAAATAGTAGGTCGAAACAAGAGCCTAATCCAACCTTGCTTGAATATTATCCACACTAGATCTTTTGTTAGACCAAGTGAATTTGGACCCCTATAGGTCCACATCAATGAGAGAATTATCATTAATGAACATCCTTAAGTTATGATGACTATCAGGGGGGATTTGAAATCCTCACAACTTCTCATCAACAAACAAGGGAGTATTAAAATCACCTATAACTATCCAAGGGGAGTCAATAAAGGAAGACCTCAATGACCCGAGTCTATCTGATAAACCTTTCCTAGCCCTCTTCACTTTAGGGGCATAGATGTTAGAAATAATCTAGGAGGAGTTGTCATGAAGATGAATAAAATGAGTATCCACGTGATTAAAATCATCCACAATCGGGAAACCCTTCACCACTCTAGCATTCTAGAATGTAGCAATACCACCAAAGGCACTGTCATAGTTCACTCCATGAAAACCACAATCCTTAAATAGACAAATTTTCAAAGATTCCAACTTCTCAATTTGCATCTTTGTTTCTTCGATAAGCAAAATATCCGATATGATCCTAGATCAAATTTTTTAAGAGGTCATGCTTGTGTATATTATTTAACCCCCTGATGTTCCAGGAAATGATCTTTATTTGCAAGAAGAAGGTGTGCTCTTAGAGCACAAGTCAAATAGGGTTTTTTGGACCCCATTTGCAATATCCTTCTTACATTCCCTTTCTCTGCTCTTCTGGGAGGAAGGCCTACCTTGGCCCTTACACTCAGAGCCACAATATGCTTTTTGCCTCCTTGTGGTAACCCCCTTGTGAGCCAAAGGGGAAGAATAAACATTTTTCTTCTTCTTTCTACCCTTAACATCAACAAAACCATCCTCATCCTTGTTATGGGACTCTGAGTTAACCAGAGGGACATTAGCCTCACCACCCAACAAGCCCGATGCACGGTCAAGAGGAGGAGAAGAGGCAGCATCCAAATCCCTAACTAGTAGCTTAGGAGAACGTAGTGATTTTGACACATGATCCACCTCCTCCCCACAAGAGGGGAAAGCAACAACGCTAACAATAGGCATTGAGTTCTCAGCCACAGGGGACTGAGGAGTAGCAACAACATTAGTATTAATAGAATACGCTTGGATAAAACCCTCCATAGGAGAAACTTGATCAAAAGGAGTAGAAAAATCCTTAACCTCCTTCACCTTCCAAACTTTGGGTTGAACAACCTTGGAAGGGAAATCCTTAGCCCAATGCCCCATCTTTTTACACTTGAAATACACAAAAGGGAAGGATTCAAAAACAATTTGTTGCTTCCAACTTCCCACTTTTGAGTTCAATAGAATGGAATCTCATAGATGAGCATCATGATTAATCATAACGTAAAGTCTAGCAACAACCAAATGCCTTCTAGATAAAGTCGGATCATCAATGGAGACCATATGCCTAAAAGAGGTAGCAACAGCTTTGAAAACCTCTTCATCCCAATACTCTAGAAGCAGATTCAAAAGTTTCATCCAAACATGAGAAAAGTCAAAAAGGAATTTAGATAGATCCATACTTGGTTCCCAAGGATGCAGAGCTAGAGTCAAATGTCTAAAAATCCACAGGCCCTTAGAGAAAACCATCCTTAAATCCTCATCACAAGAAAAGACGAAAGAGAAAAATCCTTTGGCCATTGCAACAACCGCCACTTGGCCCTTGAGAACCAATTTCTCGCAAACCTAGAATCAAACCTCTTCAATCTTGGGTCGAGGCCCCATAAACTTGCCCACCAAAGAGAAATCCATTCTAGAAATATTTTTTTCCATAATAGAGTCCAGAATGGAAAGGACAATACCACCAACCTCATTCAAAGAAGAAATCGACTCAGAAGCAACACCCTTACCTTTGAGCTTGGAGATAAATAAGTCATACAAATGTTTCCCAAGAAAAGAGGGTGGACCCACCAAGAGAAATTTTTCCACAAGCACATGATCCCCACTATTTTTTTGCTAAGGAGAAGCACCAAAAAACTTACCTGAAGGGGCCCACACTACAACCTTCGCTGACTCCACAAGCACCGCCTGACCCACAAGACCTTTGGGATCAGAAAAAGAGACCTCCATTGTTGAATCCACTACACAACCATCCTTGATATCAGCATTCACACATTGACCCACAAAACCTAAATATTTGACCACCTCCATGGCACACAAGTTGTCCTTACCATCAGCGAAAGCACAAGTAATAGATTTTGTGGTATGGACAAACAATCCTCTGTCATGAACACTAGAAACCGAATTCAAATTCAAATCACTCAATCCTTCCTCGCCATGAATTACCTTGAGGTTTTTGAGGTATTTGTTGAGGGCCTCAAGGTTGTTGTGACATTTGTTGAGGACCTTGAGGTTGTTGTGGACCTTGAGGTTATTTTGAAATTTGTTGAGGACCTTGAAGTTGTTGTGACACTTGTTGAGGACCTTGAGGTTGTTGAGGATTTATTTGATTTTGAATTTGATAATTTTGAATACTAATGAAATTTGTGTGCACATTTTGGTCATTAGATGTAAGTGAAATTTTGTGGCTAGATGTAGGTGGAATGTAGGTGTTTCGAATGCCCGATTTGTGTGATTCCCTAGGTTTTGAGTATTGTACAAGGGACTGATGTATTGATTTTTCAAGTTTGTTTGTTTTATCCCTTGAGATGTAACCATGGATTGACCTAGTGCATTTGAAGAGATATCAGGTATTTTTTCAATAACATGATGTACCAAGGGGTCATTTCCATGTTGAAAAGTTCTTACAATCCAACATTTGATGTTGTTGGTTGTTTTCTTAGTTGATTTATGTCAAAATTTGGGGGTAGTTTAGCACCTTGTTGTGCAAGTATCAACATGTATTGATTGGGGTTTTCAATTATCACCACCTCTACTGCTTCGATAAAATATTGGTCTTGTTGCATTTTTACGAGTTCTTCAGGAGTGAAGTCATGTTTTTTGTTTGTGATATCCTCTATGATAACTTTCTCACATTGAGATTGTTGCATTGATGTTTTGATCTTTTTTGATAGAGGGAGTTCCTTTTGTTTGTGGCATTCCAAAAGGTTGATCACTAAAACCTATTTTTGTAGGAGCATTAGTAGAAATAGGAACATTTGATCTTGTCAAACCCCAATCCTAATACCTGAAAAACAACATAAACAAACACATTAGATGGTGAAATGCAAGAAAGAACAAGGATTCCCCATGAAATCCATTTACAAAGTTCAAATTAGGAAAAACAATGAAGAATACAATGAGATAACAATAAAAGAGATTGAATCCTAATTAAACTAGCAAACTCATGATCCAATGGGGGAATTGGTGCCAATTTGATGTGAAAATTGGCCCTTTCCCAACTCCTATGATGCAAGCTTGATGAATGTTGATGAATGATCCACTTTTTTGATGCTTGATGAGTGCTCCAATGGAAAAATCTGCATAACCTAGCTATGATTCAATGATAATGGATGGAATTTGCTAATATTTTGAGCACAGTAAGTTTACTCAAATTGTGGATGATGAAATGAGGAATGAAGCCTCTTATTTATAGAATGAGAAGATGGATGACTGTCCAAAATAGAGCAATGTGGGACTAACTTTCAACCAATGGAAAAATGCCACTTATCAGCCTATGAGTGGATGGAGGATGTGCAAGTTTTGATCAATGTGCAAGTTTGAAATTTGAATTTGATGAAATGACATGTTTAGGGGGGATGAAAGATGAGTTAAATGCCAAGTGGGAGACATGTAAGAGACAATGTAAGAGCTTTAAATTCTTTGTTGGATGGACACGTCCTTTTGGGGGGAGATTTCAAATTTGAGGAATATTCCATCTTTGATGCCTTTTTTGAATGAAAATAGATGATTTATAAATCAATTAAATTGATTTTCATGTGCAAGTTGCAAAATCTAGAGGATTTGAGTGATTAGGATTAGCATTAATCATGATTTGATTAATTTAAATGATGTTAGTTGATTTGACCATTTTGACTTAGATTTTAGGATTTAAATAACTCAAAATGAGAAGAGAATGATTTAGACTTAGTTAAATAAATATTTTTGATTTATTTAACCAAAGGAGTTGATGTTAGATTGAATTAGATAAATGTTTGATTTATTTAATTTAATTAGATGAATTTTAGAGATTTAATCAAATAATATGGATTATTTAATTAAATAAAGATAGGAAGATGAAATGACCTAGCTAATTATATAGAGACAATGATTTAATTAAATCAAGGGATTTATTTAATTAAAAGGGGAATTATGATGACTTTAATCAAATAAGGCTATTTGATTAAATGATTAGATAGAGGGATAATTTAAGATGAGGTGATGTTAGTAGATCAGTATCGAGTGTGTGATATCAATCTGTATATTTTTGATGTCTACAGATCCATTTATATTTGCACTTCCAGTGGTAGGCATGTTTGGAACATAAGGGTTGGTTTCCATTTTCCTTTTGTGTTGAGACTTAGTTGTAACCATACAAGTTGTGTCTACCCTAGGAGATGTTTGATGTGAATGATATTATTGAAATTCCTTGGTTGCCTCAAATTTTGCTAACAAAGACCTTTAAATAGGTTTAGGACCAATGGTGGATGATTTTGTGAGACTCAAGTTCTCAAATGTGTTTGATGTTGTTGATGATGAACTTGTAAACCTTTGGGAGTAGACTTGTGACTCCAAGATGAGTTTTTCCAAAAGATGTTTAATAATTCAACTAAATGCTTATAAATAGGTTGTTTCTAAACATGGAATTAAACTAGTTGATATGGTGGAAAATTTTAAGTCTAAAAGATTTGTGTCAAGATTTCAAGTTGTTGTGTTTGATGGTTGATGTTTTGATATTGATCCTAGTTAAAAAACTAAGAGGTGTTTTGACAAGTTTCAAGATATTAAAGAACATGAACTTTGTTTGCTATTTTGAGTGCTATCAGTGAGCCAAGATTGTTTTTGTATTAATTTGAACCAATTGACCGTTTTTGAACCAAAAGACAATTTATTGAAGGTTGTTATTTTGAAATTTTGGTGAAGGCATTGCTCTGTTCAACTACAAAGGCATCATTGTTTGGTTGAAGTGTCAGATTATCCAAATAGAGGTGTTGTTATACAGATTTTTGTTATCCCTAGAAAATGTGTCATGATGTGAAAAGGCATAAATGTGCAAATAGAAGCGTCATTTTGTGCAAAGGTGTCACATCGTTCAAGCAAATGCACTAATCTATTTAGGGGATCTTCAAAATATGAGTTGGCCTAGTTTGTTGGATGTTTGAATTTTGAAAAACAAAGTATACAACATGTAGACTAACTCAATTAGGTGTTTAGGTTTTTTTCACATGTTCTACTTCCACAAGAACATACTAGTTGGTGTCACAAGGTCATCACATGAAAACACACCATGAAATATAACCTATTTAACATTTAGATTATGTTTATGTTCTAAACGTGGGCCTGCTCATAGAAAACCACACATAGAATGAACAATCAGAGTATGCGCACATACACGACACACCTCTTACCTTGGAAGGAAAAGTTCCTTGCAAGGAGTTTTGTCACCTCAATTTGGTGCATAGCTGTATAAGAGAAAATTTGCACCCTAGGTGTCATTCCCCTTTTTTCCTTTTTTTCCACCTTATAAAACCAAAGTTGAAGGCTTAATTTCACTTAAGCCCACTGTTGGTAGTCCACATGGCACCTATTTTGTGTGTCTGTGGAGGCGTTTATGTTGGGGATGCCCATGTGGCCCGCAGACATCCCTAGAAAATTCCTATGGTTGAGCCAGCAGAGGCGTTACTCTTCTCATTGGCAGTGAAGTTGTAATGCCTCCTTTTTCCAACCAACCCGAATATGGCCATTTTCTTCCTTCACTCCTTCATATTCACTCTTTCAACTTGCATTTAAACTTCTTGACAACTCTTTAGAACTCTACACATCTTCTTCCAAGCATTAAGCTCACTCTTCACCACTTCAAGCATTCAATCCAACACTTCCAAGCATTCAAGTGTTCCATTACAGCCATAGCCATACTCCTCCAACTTAGTAGAGCACATTTGGGACCATGCCATTTGCAGCAAAGGCTTGAGTTCCTCTCATTTCTCCCCCAAGCAGCCTTGAGTGCTCTTAGTGGAGGTGGTAAGCTTCCCTCTCCACTCCTCTATCATTTGGTTGAGTAGCACAGTATTGTTTTGTAGTGCTTGTGATTTCTTTACTTTATTACTTCTTTATGGCGTTCCTTTGGTTGTTTGTGGTGGTGGAAACACCTAAATGAGGGTTTGACTAAGGCAGGCCCCTATACAGCCACCCAATGTTTTCCCTCTTGTTGTGTGTAGGTGGGTGTGCTTCTAGGAGAATCAGCTGGTGAACGAGTTCCTTTGTGAGGTTCTCCTTGTTTTCATCACTCTCGCATATTTACTTTACAATATTAGAGATTACTTATTTTACTTAGTTGTGTCATTTTGGCCCTTTAGTTAGTCAGTTGGGCTGTTAGCTAGTTTTGTTGGCTTAACCATGTCTTTTTCATTGTCTGGCCATACAGATGATAGCACACTTTTGAGACACCAGCGTGCCATGCTATCATCCAAAGATTGTGCTTTTGTCCTCAAACAGAGCACTTTTTGAGATGTAGTGTTAGACCTAGAAACCAACTCGCCTAGCCTTTTCCTACCTTTCAGGCATGCAAAAAAACTAAGAGGCCCTAAGGCCCTCATTTCACTCGCCTCCCATGCCCTAAACATTGCACTAAGTTGAGGTAAGTTAGGGGAGTCTCTCGCGTCTTGGCCCTCCGTGACTTGGGTTCTTGCACACGATGGTCCCCCTCTCTTACATTTTTGGTGAACCCGACATGAACCATTTTGATTTTGTTCTTGCGATACTAACAGTTCCTTTCCTCATACACTAGGAGTGTTGTGGGTGTGAGTGTTGTAAGGTTTTCGCCTTGCAATCCAACCTATGACCCCTAGTTGGTGTACTTGGCAGGTTCCAAAGGTATTGCACAACAAAACCTTAATTATGTCACTGTCTTATCAGTTAACCTTTGGGGATTCTGTGAAAGCATTATCTAGTGTGTGTAATGGTCTCCTTCCTACATCAACCCATCCCCCCTGTGCAACCTGTGGATAGTAGTGTTGGCATAACCTTTACTTCACAAGACATGTTGATGAGCTTTAATAGGGAACCATCTCCTCTTTACATTCCTACACAGATCAATGGGAACATTGTAGCGGGTGTTCTTGTTGACCCGACATCACAAGTGAACATAATAATGGAGGATATTACGCCAATAAAAAATTTACATAAGGATGGATACGATGCTCCTGTGAGTTTCATCCACACACATGATGGGATTTTTGTACCCCCTTTGGGTAGCATTATCCTATCGATCTTAGTTGGACCTAAGTCCATGAATCTCCTGTTTGATATAATCCCTGGATCTGAACCCTTTAGAGTGAAATTGGGTATCCCTTGGTTGGTAGCGATAAACGCAATGCCCTCCATCATGCATAAATGTTTAAAATTTATCCACAAAGGTTTCATGCATGTGATCCATGACACCGGTTGTAAACCATCGGTTGCATGTGGCAGCTAATCCCTAGATCACCCGTGGCCTGTGCTCGTGGGCCCTCTTTTGCCTAGGAAAAACCTTTTGCATAAAACATATCAAAACTACAAGAAAGGGAATCTAATCCCAAAAGTAAGGTACCCTCCCTCACCTTATGCTATCTCGCTTATGGCTTGTTTGAAGGCTGATAGTGATGTCACTAAGGCTTGAAAGAAGAAAGAAGATAAGCAGTCTTGTGATCCTCCTTCTTCCTCTTCTGATGCTCAGTCTGATGCTCCTTCTCACTTAGTTGTGGTACCGTTAGGTTTTTCTCCCCATTTGCAGAACCCTTTAGTGCCCACTTGGCAAAAGCCTAAGTGTCTTGCGTTCAAGCTTCTTGTTCTTCCAACAAAGCCTAGACCCATTTGGTATGAAAGGAAGAAGGTCTCCCAAGGAGAGTCCTCCTTGTCTTAGCCTCCATGGCCTCCTACCACTCCTACTCCTAAGGCAGTGAGCAGAAAGAGGTTCGTTGCCAAGGCTCTCGAGTTGACTCCTTTTGTCGCTCCTCAACCTACTCCCCCTACTCTTGTACAGGAACCTGCTCCTCCACCTAAAATGGTCGTATTCAATGTTCCTATGGTTGAGCTAGAACCTTTTGTCCCTTCGCAAGCCCTGAATTCTAACTCCAAGAGCTATAGAAACTACCTTACACAAGAGCACAAGCACCGACGGAAGGCTCTCCTGGCTGAGCAGGCCGCCTCACAATAGGTGGAAGGAATGACCACTCCTATTTTAGGACCTCCTGTAGTGTCTTCTTCCTCCCTTCCTTCTATTCCTCTTCAATATAATCTGCTCCTGGCTTTCATTGCGAGCTCAAATGTGCCTAACCCTAAACGAGTATAGGTGTTTATCACTCCTTTGGCGGAGCTTCCTTTGCTGATTTCCATTCCAGATATTTAGCCCTTCCCAAAGCCCATGGATATGGTTAATACTTTGGTTGTATCCACTACAATTATTTCCTCCTCTTCCTCTACACCCCTAGTTTCGTCTGTGGGGAGTTCATCTCCTCCAATGAAGAAAGACTTGGAGGCTGGTCCTTCTAGCAACGAAGGATGTAAGAGGATCCAACCTTCACAAAGTAGTCATGTGATGACTCGTTCTATCCTTGTGACAAAACCAATCTCGGCTTCACCTAAGTTTGTCACTGCTCCTGAGTCATTCGATGAACTTAGCGGTGAACCTCAGGCACAGCCTGCCTCGTCCGCTGAGAATAGGCATGGTCCTCCTATGGGATGCATGTTTAATTTTGTGGATGAAGTCCTGACCTTGTCGGTGATCTTCACAAAATTGTTGACTTTGACTCCATAGGAGCTCGGTGGAGAGGACATTGAGGGGCCCTCTTCCTTGGCCCTTGTTGTGGGAGGGTCAGATGTTCCTCCTCTTAACATTCTACCCCTACAAGCTCATCCTCCTTCCCCTTATGAGGATCTAGATTGGGAAGTGGATGACCTCTTGGTTGATCAGTGTTAGGAGGAGGCCCCTTTTCTTGATCTTGTGTGTGTGTTTTGTGATGTGCTCCCCCATACCCTACTCTATGTGCCTGGATGACCCTTGTCACCCCTGTTGGTGCTTGGATACAAGCATGGTTTTTGTGTCGTAAACCTTCTTCTATTTGTATCATCATTCTTCCATGTTTGTGCTTGATTTTTGACAAATTGGGGATGATGCAAAGTGTTGGGGGCATTTAGGCCTCCCGTCCATGTTGACCTGATTTTTTATTTTTACATTGTTTTTTGCACATTCTTCCTAATCTAGTTGGGGATTGATGATCTTTTTCCTTGCATTACGATTACCTATTATTATATGAGCTCAGACAGATCTAACCCCACTAAACCAAATCCCCCTATGTCCTTTGTTTGCATTTTCTCTATTTTTGCTTTCCCTTCATCTTTCTCTCTTCTTTGCTTAAGTTGTCCCTCCTATGTGAGACAATGCTCTTCTTTAACACTTTGATTTTTAGAAAATGAATTTGTTGCCAACGAATCTTTTCTTGAAAGTCTTCACAAAATTTTTTCCTTAGAATTGCATTCTCAACTTGGATCCCTAAAGGAACGTGTTTCCTTCATCACAGGTTTGTAAAGAAAGGACTTAAAGACCTTCCTCTAAAGCTGGAACAACTTTGACTTCCCCTTGCGTGGGGGCATATCCTTCCTTTTGAATTCCTTGATGAAGTGAACATCTTTCGAAAGGATTACTTGATGACGAATTGCTCTAAGAAGAATGACTACTTTTGAGTTGTGTCCCTTGAGAGGACCCCCCTTCCTTCTCACGACGGGTTCCCAAGGGACCCTTCCTTCAAAGGCCTTTATGACGAATGGATTTTTTTATGTCTAGCATGGGGGCAGCCCAACTAGGCTCATTCCATTCACCCTTTCGCGTCTAGCTTGGGGATATCCTGACTAGACCTTACCTTTCAAACAGTGCGTCCCTTAAGTGGACCCCCCTCCTTTTGAAGGGTTCCTGAGGGACCCCTTTGACAGTTTTACGGTCTGCGTGATCAACCACTTTTGACATGTTCTATCTACGGGTAGACATCTCACCACTTTTTGAAATGTTCTATCTATGGGTAGACATGTCACCGCTTTTTGACATGTTCTATCTACGGATAGATATGTCACCGCTTTTTGACATTATCTATCTACAGGTAGACATGTCGTCGCTTTTGGCATGTTCTATATGTGGGTAGACATGTCACCGCTTTTGACATGTTCTATCTACGGGTAGACATGTCACCACTTTTTAACATGTTCTATCTACGAGTAGACATGTCGCCACTTTTGACATGTTCTATATGTGGGTAGATGTGTCGCCACTTTTTGACATGTTCTATCTGTGGGTAGACGTGTCACTACTTTTGATATGTTCTATCTACGGGTAGACGTGTCGCCACTTTTTAACATGTTCTATCTACGGGTAGATGTGTCACCACTTCTTGACTCTGTGGAGTTTGCTTCCTTGGGGCTTCCTCCATGCAATAGATCTTAGGGGTTGCCTCCTTGCAGGTCTGCAGGCCTATAAGATGCTTTGTTGTTCTAAATTCATAGTTCTGAGCAACTATGGAGTCTTTCGCTTTTCCTTCACCTTCAAGTACGCCAGATCGAGTACTACTTCCTTAACGGTTCAGGTATACATTTCTAACCCTACTCTCTTCTTGATCTACTTTACCGAGCACTCATCAATACTCGTGCTCATTAAAGTAGGGGAAAAATGTATAAGAGCGAATTTGCACCTTAGGTGCAATTCCCCTTTTTTCCTTTTTTCCACCTTAGAAAACCAAAGTCAGAGGCTTAATTTCACTTAAGCCCACTGTTGGGGGTCCACGTGGTGCATGTTTTGTGTGTCGATGGAGGAATTTTTGTCAGGGACACCAACGCAGTGTGTAGACATCCCCAGCAGATTCCTGCAGCTAAGCCAGCAAATGCGTTACTCTTCTCATTAGCAATGAAGTTGTAATGCCTCCTTCAGCCAACCGACCTAAATATGGTCATTTTCTTCCTTCACTCCTTCATATTCACTCTTTCAACTTGCATTTCAACTTCTTGACAACTCTTCATAACTCTACACATCTTCTTCCAAGCATTAAGCTCACTCTTCACCACTTCAAGCATTCAATCCAACACTTCCAAGCATTTCAAGCATTTCATTGCAGCCATAGCCATACTCCATCAATTTAGTAGAGCATGACCGTGCCATTTGCAAAAGAGGCTTGAGTTCCTCTCATTTCTCCCCCAAGCAGCCTTGAGTGCTCTTGGTGGAGGTAGTAAGCTTCCCTCTCCTCTCCTCTATCATTTGGTTGAGTAGCATAGTACTATTTTGTAGTGCTTGTGCTTTCTTTACTTTATTACTTCTTTGTCTCGTTCCTTCAGCTACCTGTGGCGGTGGAAACACCTAAATGGGGGTCTAACTGAGGCAGGACCCTATACAGCCACCCAACATTTTCCCTCTTGTTGTGTGTAGGTGGGCGTGCTTTTAGGAGAATCAGTTGGCGAATGAGTTCCTTGTTGAGGTTCTCCTTGTTTTCATCACTCTCGCATATTTACTTTACAATATTAGAGATTACTTATTTTACTTAGTTGTGTCATTTTGGCCCTTTAGTTAGTCAACTGGGTCGTTAGCTAGTTTTGTTGGCTTAACCACGTCTTTGTCGTTGTCTGGCCATATAAACGATAGTGCACTTTTGAGACACCAATGCGTCGCATTGTTGTCCAAATATTGTGCTTCTGTCCTCAGACATAGCGCTTTCAGAGACATAGTGTTAGACCTAGAAACCAGCTCGCCTAGCCTTTTCCTACCTTTCGGGCCTACAAAATAACTAAGAGGCCCTAAGGCCCTCATTACCCTCGCCTTGCATACCCTAAACATTTCACTAAGTTGAGGTAAGTTAGGGCAGCCTCTCGTGTCTTGACCCTATGTGACCTAGGGTCTTGCACGCGGTGGTCCCCCTCTCTTACAACAACAAGTAACTTCATGGGATGATGTTATCCCATTGTACCATTAATAGAAGACGTTTGAAACTCTCAGGCCTCTAAAAATATAGATTCATAGTGGGTGGAACATCGATGAACATCGTCAACCTCTCAAACATCTCCTTGAGAAATTGGAAAACTATAGTTCCCTAGCGAAAGTTTTCAGCGCTACATGCACAGATCGAACTATAGCTTTCACTCTCATCCAATTTGTATA
>VDFB02256253.1:0-54596 GCA_007258455.2 Sequoia sempervirens | reverse complement strand
TTGGGTTATTTGATTCAGCTCTAACATGCAAATGGATATCGGACTCCAATTGTTTATAAACATCATGTTGTTGTCCCCAAATAATTTCATTTTGCACCCAAGACATGAATTCTCTCAATTGAACATCTCCAACATACAACAATGGGTTCCATTCATGGTCTTTTATGACAACATAATTATGTAAATAAAATTCACATAACAAATGCTTCATTTTAGGAGAGGCAATCTTGTAAGCATTGAAAAATTCCATAGGGGTGTCAACAGAAGGATTCAAACCTGAGGCAAGTCTTGACATATTAAAAGAGAGATACTTCTCTTTCAAGAGTAGATTATAGACCCCCCGAGGTTCTCTACATTCTAGAATCTTTGGTTCCAAAGCTTCCATATCATCTACCCTCTGCTTTAGGGTAGCAATTTCTGCATTTTTCTTCTCAATTTCTTCATCCTTCTTTTGAATTTCTTCCTTTAACTTTCATTATTCCCTTTTCCATTATTCCTCCCTTCTTTGTATCTATATCCAAAGATTCAAAATTGCTGCATGTACTGAAAAATTAGGAGGGTTATGAATACCTACCAATTTTTTGGTATATGGCATTATTTTCATAGACTCAAGTATTCCAGTTATCTTCGGTTGTAAGGGTGTTGTTTCTTCTTCCCTTCGTTGCAGGGACTCTTGCTCTTGTTCTAGTTGTTTCTATAGGACTTTATGTTGTAGGACCCTTTGTTCATGTTGCAAGAAGTTCTTATTTTCTTCCAATTCCTCTACAATTCTAGCAAGATCATCTAGTGTTATGTTTGTTTCTCCCTTAAATATGCCTTCTTCTTCTTCTTTTTCACACACTTGCTCCATTGGAGCTTTAGGGTCTTCATGTGGGGTCTCATCAATTTTAGGGCTTTCCTGGATAGGCCTAGTTGGCCTTGATTTTCTGGTAGGTCCTTCACATCTTCCTTTGGCTACAGGAGGAATAGTGTCAACTTTCCTCTTTTTTGGACTTGGTACTTTTATTTTCACAGGTTGAATTTTAGCCTTTCTTTTTCTTATTTCTACCTCCCTCTATTGTTCCCTAGTTTTCATGAGGGTTTCGAGTGGGACTTCATCATCATTAGGACCCAAGGAAGAGATTTCTTCTCCTGAGCACTTTGTTCCTAAAGAATTGATTTCAATGGTTTCCTCAGCTACAGGAGGATTCATGCTAGAGCCAACGCCAGAGGTTGAAGCACTAGGAATGGCTTTCATCATGCTTATCCTCCCGCTAGACCTATGAGATCGAGGTATAGACCTAGGTAGAAAATGTTCAACATCGACAGAATCCTCCTAGCGATAATCTTGATTAACCTTAATAAAATCTTCCCAATTCATTCCAAAAACATCACGTAGAGATTTTTCAACTAGCAATTTAATCAAGTAATGGTGGGAAATAGAATTGTCCCTACCTTTCTGGGTTTTGGTCGCCATGATTAAGAGAAAATTGTACAACACATTGGGTACATTCAACCTCCTCTCGTGTCTTATGTGGTTCAAAAGCTTGAAGTGGAAAGAATGCTAGTTTGACTAGTGGCCTTCGCAAGTAATCTATTTGATGACATACATAGCTATCTACTTCCATGACTCGGGCAAAGCCATTCTTTTTGCACCCTGCTTGTCTATGGTCAATGGGGGATCATTTGGCTCTGCGAATTCAACCCTAGTTGTCCTGGCATCTCTGGAAACAGGGTAATTTTCACCATCAGTAGGTAACCCTATAACTTCTACAATTCTTTGCTATGTTGCTATAACTTCTAACCCTTTTACTGTGGCTTTTCCTTCTAAAAATTTTTGGGAAAATTCAAGGGAAATTCCTTCATCAAAACCATCCAATTTCAAAAAATAGTCTATCCATCCACAATTTTGAAATTTAGCCAAGCATTGTGCATCCTGTAGTAAGATATCATGCATCGTGTGCTCATTTTGAACTAATGCACCTCCCATTGTCTACAATCAAACAAATGCTCAGCAACTCCTTTCAACTTTTGCGCTTCCCTGCAGTATCTGTGTCGACTGTATTTCCTTTCTTTTGTTTTGTCTTCTTGCTTGGAACTCAAGGTTAGGACAGGGCAATAATAGCAAGAAAAGAAGTGATAGAGGGAAGTTATGATAGGAAGAATTGGCGGCTGCAGTTACTATCATTTCACTCATGCAATCAACTCATTTTAAAATTTTGACGCAGCCTAATATGGTTTGACACATGGGCAATAAAATATTTACATCTTTTTCATTTCCCTCCCCCCAACCTAAATTTGGACATGTGTCCACACATGTGAGATGGGAGTGGTGATTGACAAGCAATAATGGCATTTATGTGAATACCTATGTTAACGTACAATGATTAAATGAATGTACTTAAAAGATGATTAAAGATAGAAATTAATGCACACATACCTGAATGTGTGGAAGATTTACTGAAAAGATCGTGGATAAGTAACGCTCACCTTGTTGCAAAATAGATTGAGCAATGAATGAAGATGGGGTGGAATGGAATGAGATGGAATGAAGTGTTGGAAGAGAGAGAAAGGTGGTACGGATGGGTGGATGGGTGGATGACAGAGAAATGAACTTCCACATTAGTGAAATTCTTTATTATGAAAAGTATGTACCTCAATTAGGCTAAAGGAGGGACACTAGGTCCACTGCCTTTGGCTATAGGAAGCTTTGAGTGCTAGGTGAACTACTACAGAAATTCTTCTTTAGAAGTTGGCTTATGATATAACCTAAGGTGATGATCACTGACAAGTAATTTGAACCTAATAGGGTCAATGGTGGTAAGCTAGACGGCTCCATTGGGAAAGACCTCAGCAATCTCGTAGGGTCCTAGCCATCTTGTCTTCAATTTTCCTGCATTGTCCCGGTATCTGGAATCATAGAGCAAGGTCCAATCTCCTAGTTTGAACTTATTTTCTTTGATAAATTTGTCATGCCACCTAATCCTCTGGTTATGTACTACTTTAGTTAGTCACAGAGTTGCCCTCCTTATTTCATCCAAAGCATTTAGCTACATGATTCTTTCTCTTTGTGCTTCAAAAATTTCCATCCCCAAATCCATTGCAGTCTGTAGAGTTTTGTGTTCAAATTTGATTAGCATCATGGCGGTCTTTCCATACAACAACTCAAATGGGATGAAGCCTATAGTTGTTTTCCAGGTTGTCATATAGGCCCAAATAGCTTTGGGTAATCTGTTCGCCAAATCTTTCCTATGAATAGCCACTATTTTCGTCAGAATAGCTTCAATTTCTCGGTTTGTCACCTCAACTTGGCCATTAGCCTAGGGGTGATAAGGAGTAGATTTTTTGTGTCTAATGTTATATTCATTCACCAGTGCTACAACAAGGGTTGATGTGAATTTTGGCCCTTGATTAGTCACTATTTCTCTTGGAACTCCATATCTTGTGAAAATATCCTCATAAAGAAACTCTACAACTTTGTTATCCTTTGCATGCTTCGTGGCCTTGACTTCTACCAATTTTGTTACATAATCAGTGCATACCAATAATTAATACTTACCATTTGATTGGGGGTCAATTGTTCCTACAAAATATAATCCCCATTTGTCAAAAGGAGTGGTCACTATTTGAGGGAACAGTGGCATCTCATCATATCTGGTTGGTATGCCCATCCTTTGACATCTATCACATTTTCCAGTATACCTTCCTGCATCTCTATGGAGTGTTGGCCAGTAGTACCCTATATTCAAGATCTTCATTGTAGTCCTTTTGGCCACAAATTTTCCTCCACATGGCTCATTATGACATGCATGTAAAATTTCATAAGTCTCATCTTCTCGTGACATGGTCAGGTCCAGTGTAAAACAAACATCCAGCAATCCAAGAGAAAGGAAAATATTTTTCAATGAGTGCCCTTTTCTCTTTTGGGGAGAAGTGAGAAGGAACTCTACCTATGACCAAGTAGCTGGCTATGTCAGCATACCAGGGTATTTGCATGCTGAGGGAGAATAGATGCTCATCGGGAAAAGAGTCATCTATGGGCTAGTTGTCTTCTGATGTAGTCAGCCTTGAAAGAAAATGTGCAACAATATTAGCTTTTCCTGACTTATCTACAATAGCTATATCAAACTCCTGCATCAATAATAACCATCTTGCCAATCTCCCTGTGATCAAAGGTTTATTCATGAGATATCTAATGGTTGCATGATCAGTGTGCACAAAGATTTGATAGCCCATTATGTAATGTTTGAATTTGTTCAGTGCATAAACTATGACCAGCATTTCCTACTCTGTCACAGTATAATTGAACTCAGCTCCTTGCAAATTTTTGCTGACAAAGTATACAAAATTTTCAACAGCTCCCTCTTTTTGTCCTAAGACTGCTCCTATGGCATAATCTGATGCATCAGTGTGAATGTGAAAAGGAAGCTCCCAATTGGGTCCCTTAAGTACAGGAGCATTTGTAAAAGTTTTCTTCAAAGCAGAAAATGTGTTATCACAAGCTTCAGTCCATTGAAATTCGCCATCCTTAGTGAGAAGGGTATACAATGGTGTTGCTACCTTTTTGAAGTCTTTGATAAATCGCCTATAATATCCTACATGGCCCAAGAAACTTCTAACATCTTTTTGTTTCGTAGGTGTAGGAAGATTTGTGAATACCTTTATTTTTGCAGGATCTACTTGAATTCCCTTGTAGGAGATGTAGTGGCCAAGAACTACACCCTCTTGCATCATCATAAAGAATTTTTCACTATTTAAGGACAAGTTTTGATCCTCACATCTTTGTAGGACCCTTTTGAGATTCTCTAATGCTTGATCAAAGTCAACACCATAAGTGGTAAATTCATCCATATAAATCTCCATGCAATCATAAGAAATGTCTAAAAATATACCAATGATTTCCCTTTGGAAGGTTGCAGGTGCATTGCACAAGCCGAATGGGAGTACCGAGTAGGCATAGGTCCCCCCCATGAACAGGTGAACGTGGTCTTCTCCTAGTCTTCTAGTACAATTTGGATCTGGTTGTAGCCACTGAATCCATCTAGAAAAGAGAAGTATTGCTTTCATGTAAGTGTATCTAAGACTTGACCAATGAATGGTAAAGGAAAGTGATCTTTCTTGGTGGCAGCATTAAGTTCTCTATAATCAACACAGACTCACCACTTCCCTCCTTTCTTGGGCACAATCACCAACAGAAACACCCATTGACTATCTAAAATAAGATAGATAAATCTTGCATCTAACAATTTTTGTAGTTCTCCTTTCACAATTTCTCTTAGTGCAAGGTTAATGCTCTTTTGTGGCTGTCTTACTGGAGTGAAATAATTTCTTACATAAATTATATGGGTACAAAGTTTAGGATCCAGTCCCTTCATGTCATGATAATCCCATGCAAATACATGTTGATGGGCTCTTAATAGATTTTCCAACAATAGTTGTGTTTCACTCAATTTATTATTAACATTCAGATATCTTGCTTCTGATACCTGTATTTTTGTAGTTAATTCTACCATAGATGCTTCATTAACACATGGTACATTTAATTCACATGGAAGCAATGTATGGAACACACCTATTGTTGTAGGAAGTTTGTCTACAAGAACAATGTCTACAGGAACAGTGGCTGCAGGAAGAACATCTGCAAGAAAAGCATCTGCAGGAATAGTGGTTGCAGTAAGAACAGGCAAAAGTGTGATGACTGAAGTAGAAGATGATGTGTCCTCCACTCCATAATGATTCTAAATGATGTTAACCAACACCTCATCCTTGTCTTGGAGCAACATGAAATAGCTTCTACCTAGCATCATAAGTTGCACCACAAAATTAACTTCTTCGGCCTCTTCACCAACTTGTGGCCATCAGAATCTTCTTCATCATGAGATGGCTGAGCAAGTGGATAAAGAACAATTTTTTTAGTACTCCTTCCATCTGAAATGGTCATGTCACCTGACTGACGTCCAATGTAGGTGTTTGTGGTTTCCAACCAAGGTCTTCCAAGGATAATGGGATACCTGCCTAGTGTGGCCTTAGGAGAAAGAATCATAAAATCTATTGGATATTCCCAGGAGTCTAGCACTACCACAAGATCCTCCACTACACCATCGGGCTTAACAGTAGAGTTGTCTACAAGCTGCAGAATAGTAGGAGTAGATCTCATGCTTGCAATATTTAGTTGTTGCAGGATGTCTTTGTTCATTACATTGATTTCTACCCCTAAATCAATCAAAGCATTCTTCACTTGAATCACGTTTATGACAACTGCTACCACAGGACTATCTGGGTCATTATACTTGGGAATAGTCACTTTTCCAAACATGATATCAGCTAGCTAGCCCACCACATGAACTATAGTTGGTTCTTTCTTCTTCCTTCTTGGCTTCTTAAGACAAGCTTCCTTAATGGCTTTGTCATAGATTGGAACATCCTTTATGGCTTGAAATAGGCGTAGTTGAACACATATATGCTTTAGCTAATCCAGGATGTCAAAAGTAGTATCCTCATTCTCTTCCTTCTTCTTAGTAACTTCTAGTCTCTGAGGAAATGGTAGTTCTTGCTTGATTTGTTTGGCTTGGACTGGTTCAAGACTTTTAGGTGCATTTGGATGGATAGGGTTATTCAAAGGCTCCTCCTCCTCTTCCACTGGAAGCTTAGTAATGATGGGCTTGCAAGGGGCTAGTAACTTGGTTCCTAAATGCAAATGGATATCACTTACACTCACAGCATATGTAGGAAATCGATTTGAATCAGTGGAATATATAGGTTCTTGTTGTGTTTTATTATTAGGATTGGGTGTGGGTTGAGCTAGTAGCTAGGTTGGTTTAGGTGCATTAGGATTTGGGTTAGCAGGTGGAGGCATTATAGCAAGTTGTTGGGGCTAAGAAGGTGGTTGCATGTAGGTGGTATTTTGGGTAGGCCATTTTTTCCCTCCTCTCCATTGGTTTGTTTGCTACCAATTTCCTAGAGGTGGTTGCCAGTGCCCTTGAAATTGCTGCCAATTCCCCTGAGGTTGTTGCCACTGAGGTGGAGGACTCTGATGGCTAGGCCAAGCATTTGGAGGGTTACTCCAAGGTTGTGTTGGATAGCCTCCATAACTAGGTGGATATGGGGGTTTCCATTGGTTTCCAAATGAATAAGACTTAAAATATGGTCCAACATAGGATAGTGGATCATGTGGCATACCTTGTCTTGGAGCCCAGGGCTTCCTTTGTGCAACATAGTAGACTTGGTCTTCTTCAATCTAAATTGGCTTGAACTCAAGTGGAATCTGCTTACTTTCTAGATTAGCAACCATCTTACATCTCCAGTCCCTCTTTTTTGTCTGCAGTGAGGAAAATACTCTTTCAACATCATTTTTTCCTCCTCTTGTTTCTTTTTGGCCTGAAGTGTATCTAGTTGAGTAGCTATATTGTTAATAATATCTTGCTTGAAGTCTTCCAGCAAATTAGTAATCTCCATTCTTGAAACTCCACCAGTAGTTGACTTACCCAAGGATGATTGATAAGCTCTCCCTTTCTTTGAAGCTTCCCTAGAGTAATTTTGGCATATCTTCCCAAGGAACTTGGGAGATATCTCCTCTTGCCATGAGTTCCAAAGCATTCATGCAACCATCCTTGATTCCTTTTAGGAAAATCAACTTTTGTGAGTCTTCATTAAGTGCATGGTGTGGAGATTTTTGTAAGCAAAACAGAAATCTTGCAATGCAGCCTTCGTGCCTCATCTTCCTTCTGTTGCATTCTAAAAATGTCTCCTCCTCTCATGTCACTACCCCTACAGTATTCCTTATACTTCTCAAGGAATTTGTCTTCATGTCCTCCCACATTTCCACAGTATCTCTACCTAGGCTCATGAACCATCTTAATGTAACCTCTTTCAAAGTGGTAGAAAATAACTTAAGCTTATGGGCATCAGTAGTATAATCATAACTCTTGTAGAGTATGTCAAATTCAAATAAGAAGGTATCGGGATCTTCCATCACAAGTCCATAAAACTTGGGGAGTGTTGAGGCAGGAATGTTCTTAATGTTGTCAACTTCATTCTGATGGACAATGGGAAAAGGAAAATCTGATTGGTTTTGTTTGTTCTCATTTACATCACCCATGCCTGCTTGATGTGGTTCAAGGACAAAGGGGTTCTCAAGTTGATTTTGATCTTTTGAGGAGACTTTAGAACTAGTCAAATCAAGATATGCGTCTGCAAATGGGTGTGGATCTCCTTCTTCTTCTGATAAGTTCTAATGCTCAACTAACTAGAATGGATGAGGATTGTTAGGAAGAAATATCCCATAAGCATCCCTTCACCTTCCTCTATGCATGCGGTATCACTCACTATTAGTCAACTCACACAAAAAATTGGTAAAGAATCAGGAGGGTCATTACTTCCTATACAAGATTATGCTAAGAACAACTTCCAAAGATACTACAGCAAAACTACCAATGACTCCAAAAACTTCCTAGCTTGACACCATCCCCAGCAACGGCGCCAAAAATGTCTTCCTGGACATTATGGTGCATGTCCAACTGACGGTATCCTCTATAACTTGATGTATTAAGTTTGGAGTCCAAGGTTAGTACGCACAATAACTACACATCAATAACCACTCTAAGAAACACTCATTAATCGTATGCAAATCAACATAGATGACCCACATATTATGCCAAATATCATTAAAGCCTGTAGAGATAGGGTAATGTCAAATGTCAATGGTTTGAGGGAAACATTATTCCAATACCAACACTTAAGCATCAAAATCCATGACATCAATGAGCAAATAGACTATAGATTTTACCCAAACTAGACCAAAAACTAGCCTCATCAATGAGCATACACTGGCCTTTCCTGAAAGAAGTTATTTGATCAATGGAGAGAAAACTACCAAAGGTATTAGAAATTCCTTTAAACACTTGCTCATCCCAAAAATCTAAAGGGAGACCAAGTATTCACTCCCAAATTGGAGTAGAAGAAAAAAATAATCACTAAGATTAAAACAAGGTTCCCACTTTTTTAAAACCAAATTTGATTTACCAATCATCCATGGGCCACTAGTTAGAATACCAACAGGTCTTCTTCATAGGTAAAGGAAAAGGAGAAAAATCCTTTTGCCATTGCTGCCACCTCAACCTAACCCTTAAGCTACCCATGATTAAGAGAAAGGTTGTGAATAAATTTAATATTTGGGTGGGTGCCCACAAAATTCCCAACGAGGGACATATCCATTGATGTAACACTCTTCTCAATGATACAATCAAGAATGGAAACTGAATACTCACTAAAGCTCAGATTAGAAAAGAAATCAATTGGGGGAAAAGAACTCTTATCTTTTGGTCTAGCACCAAAAATATTCAACCATTTGGGGACATCAAAAAAGACTTCAAAATGCGTTTGACCACCAACTTTGATATCATCAATAGGAATCTCAGACATAGTACAAGATGACAAACCTCCAAGAGCTAAGACTTTTGGGGGGCCCACTTGCTTTAGACAAGTACCAATAGCTATAAAGTTCAAAGAGACCAGAACCAAATTTGTAACAACCAAAGAAAAGGATCCGCCAACACCTGCATCAACTGGACAACCTTCTAACACCATCGCACCATCAGCATAGCCACTGCCATTAACACATCCTTGAGAACTAGTAATTCCCACCTTCTAAAAATTTGAAAAAATAGTACCACCGCCCGAAGAGAGCCCCATTTTTTCTTCTCCCTATTGTTGCTTTCATAACATTTCTTGCACTTGATCCAAATGGGATGTTACTCAAATACTTAAACCAATAAAAATAAAGTATGATACTTGAGATTATTTTGATTATATCAGAAAACAAGTTTTGAAGGGACCTGAAACCCTTTATATCACATTACATCAAAATGTTGTTGAGAAAGAGAATACTCAATAAGACATAAGTAGCAACTAAAAGCCAAAAACTAGTTGGCTAACAATAGGAAAGCAGAGACATAACAGACTACAACCAAACATAAAAATCACTTTAGATTCTTTAGGGTACTGGCCACCTCAATCTCCTAATTGTAGTGCAGGTTAACCATATCCATTAGTTCTTGTTTTTCATCTTCAAAATTCTTCCTTAGGCTCCCCCTCATTCTAGTGCTCAATCCTTTAGCCTCCTCTTTGGAATTCTTCTTACCCTTCCCCTTGGAATTCTAACCCTTCTCAAACATGTCTATAAAATACATTTGATCCTCATAGAGTTGGCTAATTTTGTTAAAGAGAACCTTGAGAGAGTTTGCACTATTTTTGATAGAGCTATGACTAATTTACAGAAGCTTTTTGATATCCTCATTTGTTTCCTTAATCTTTTCCTCCAATACACTAAGGTGGATTTCACACTTTACTTTGAAATCAAAAAATGAGCACTCTAAATCCACTAACCTCCCAATGAGCAGGTCTAAGGAAGACCTTTCAATTGATTAGTCATGTTCTTCTTCAAGCCCCTAATTTTAATGTTGACCTTGTTAAACTCCTTCAACACTCATTTAGCAAGTTTAAAGGTACATGTGGCATCAGACCTAGCCATGTCCAAAAACTCATACATAGTAGTGTTATCATCATCAAGATAGGAAAAATCCTCAAACAAAGGATTAGCATTTATTATCTTTGGCTTTCTGAGGGTCAAATTCTCACTCGCAACCTCCTGCACATCCCTTTCACCCAAAGCATCGTCACTGACCTTATCCCGATCAATTTCCACATGGGGAGGAGTCTGTCGAGTAGGGGAATACTCAACTTCAATGACACTAATAACAATGACCTTTCCCTATTCCAGTTCCACTTTCTCACCCTTCCCACCACCTTTAGACCCTAACTTATGTAGTTCAACAAGTCTTTTTGAGGCCCTCTAAGGAAGCCCCTCATCCACATTGTCCTCTAATTGAATGGATTACTCATCCTCATCCTTCCCAAAATCTTAAAAATCTTGACCATGAAGTTTAGCTTTCTTCTTGGTCGCACGTCAATGAGACCCACCCAAATTCTACTTAGTATCGTCCCCACCAAACAAGGACCCATGAGAATCTGACCCCTACATGACAAGTTTCTTAGCGGGTTCCTTCTTCATCAGATTCCCCTTTTTCTTTTATCTAGAAGGGGAGGCCACGAGGGAAGATTTTACCCCCATAGTATTATCCTTCTCCACCTTCCACTCTTCATTCCTATTAGCACTATAATCCAAACTAGAAGAAAGTGAATCGTCACTAATGGTCTTCTCTTTACCCTTAATCAAATTAGCTAGAGTGTTAGCTCTCACATGCTCCAAGTTGAGCAAAATGAGCCCTTCATGGAGCACAAGAGACCTATGATTCTTGAGGTGGGCATAAACTGAAACCTCCACAAGGGAAGCTTCACCGGGTCATCTTTCTCATATCCCCATGAGGGAAGCCTTACCAGGTCATCTTTCTCATTTCCCTTAAAAAACTAGTCCATAGCATCTTCATTACTCTTCCTTTCTTTATAGAATTTACGACCCTCCTTCGATAATCCAGTAATGAAGAAAATAAAATCTTCATTGATGTTAAACTCCATACCATTCACTTTCAAGCATCTGTTATGCCAGCAACGAACAAACTTCATAGAAGCTTCATGTTCATAACCATGAATCCTTTCTAAATAGGGTGTGATATGCCCATGTCCAAGAATCCTCCAAACTTTGTGCTTTTTCTTCCATTTATCGCAAGATATGGGCTCAATCCTGCTCTTATCTCCACCCATTTCAACAATTCCAAAACTAATAAAAACTAGAGCAAAGCAACACTTGTGAGGATATAACTAAACATGAGAATGAGCAAAACATAATCCATAAAACGTGTGATATGCAAGGGAGTGATAATTACTTGATCACCCCAAATCACAAACCCAAATCTAGTTGTCATCTCACAATAAAATCTTAGCCCTCTTGAGAAGGGAAGAGTACTCCTCCCATGCCTTGAAATTATTAAGATTGGCAACCTCATTAGCAAAAATTTTAGCAAGAGAATTACCTTCCCTATAAGTATAAGTGACACAAGTCTCATTGAAAGATCTCAACATCATGATGGAATCATAAATAAGCGGCTCAATCGTCCAACTCAAATTTTGATTTCCATTCAAGCACTTGACAATATTAAGGGAGTCACCCTCAACCCATAATTTAGAGACACCCCTTTCCAACATAGCTTTGATGTTGATATAAGCAGCTTTGGCCCCAATGCGATGATTGGTTTGGTTTCCCAATGGGAATGCCACCATGCCTAAGAACATGTCTTCCTCATTCCTCAACACCTCCCCACAACTTGTAGGCCTAGGATTTCCCTTGGACACCCCATCAAAATTAAATTTGACCCACCTTGGAGGAGGGCGCTTCCATGTAGTATTTTCTCTAGCACTATTACTAGATTTAACCAAACATGAAAGTTGAGTGATGAGCCTCTAACTAGTTACAACCAAAATATCATAGCCAACTAGAGAATTGGATGGAGTGCCCCAAGGAGCGTCCAAAATTTGAAGAGAAAAGTTATGAGCAATGACCCTCTGAATTTTGAGAAAGAAAATGTCATCTTTAAGTTTAGCGTCCTGAAAAACTATTATTTATTTATTTCCATAAGCCCCATGTAATATGGGAGCCATAAGGGACTAGAGAAACTGAAGAGAAGGATTAGGTGAAGGACAATGCCATTGATCAACAAAACCACGTAAAGATTCAGAAAAAAACCTAGTCAAGGTTCCAAAGAGAAAGGAACTTGCTCCAAATAAGGGAGGAAAAATTACACATGAGAAAAAGATGAAAAGAACTTTCTGCATCACACTCACAAAGCACACATCTAATAGTAATAACAAATCCCATTCTACAAAGAGTGTCCAGAGTCAAGATCTTTTTTTACATCAAGAGCCAAAAAAAGATGTCCACCTTATGAAAAAGTAGCTTGTTCCAAAGATTCCCCTAGAAAGGGTAGGGGTCAATCTTTACCAAAGAAGTGATAAAGGACAAAGATAGTAATAAGCAGCCATTGGTCGGAGGGGCCCAAATCGCATGATCAAGCTTCAAGAATTGAGGAACACAAATTTGAGCAAGGAAAATCTGAAGAATTTCAAACAAGGGATCCAGAATCTACAAATCCTTCCAAGAGCCATTATGAAGATAATCCACCACCATATTACCAAAAAACTGCTTACAAAAGTTAGCCAGAGGAGGGACCCAAGACTGATTCAAAAGCAAGCCACTGTCACACCACACATTTTCCCAAAACAAAATCCTAGTACCATCACCCAACAGCCACTTAACACCCTTCAAAATGAGATCCCTGTAGGGCACAATATTCTTCCAAAAGCAAGATATAATAGAAGTGGATTCAACTTGGAGAAAGTCCCAAACTCTCCCCACCCTAGAAAGATATTTATTCCTAACCAAAGAAGACCAACTAGCCTCACCATTGAGAAGCCACTAGATGTTTTTCAATAGAAAGGCCTTGTTAAAAGATCTGATATTTCTCAAACCAAGCTCGCCTCACTTCTTTGGTTTAAAAACATGATCCCAAGCAAGAAGAGGAATTTTGGATTTGTTTTCCACCCTCGACCACAAAAATCATCTCATGATTTGTTCGATCTTCTTCAAACTTCACTGGAATCCTGAATAAAATCAGGGCATATAGAGGAAGATTTTTCAAAGTGGGTGAGATGAGTTGCACCTTACCAACCTGGCTAAGAAGAACACCCTTTCAATCGGCCAACCTTTTATTAAACTTATCCAAAATACCAAGCTAGAAAGAATCTAGAATCTTGGACATACACAAAGGAAGGCCCAAATTGATAGAAGGAAAAACTCCATGATTACAAGAAAAAATCCTTTCCAATTTAACTTAAAGGTACTCCAGAGTGTTGAGGAAGAAAAGTTGACTCTTATGGAAGTTCACATGTTGACCAGAAGCTTTCTCATAGCCATAAATCACCAACTTAATGGCCTTAACTTCTCTAACTGAGGACTCGCCCATTATGATAGTATCACCAATGAATTATTGATGTGTGATAGGCACGCACCAAGAAGAGGGAACCAAGCCCCACAACGAGCCATAAAAAAGTGCCTTCTAAATATCTTGACCTAACACCTTAGCCATCAGGATGAAGAGAAGACGAGAAATAGGATCCCCCTATTTGATTCCATGCAAGTTGTGAAAGAAAGGAGAGGGGGAACCACTAATAAGAACAACAAAGGAGGAAGTCGAAAAGAGCTGCTCCATGATTTGCAATATTTTTTGATAGAAACCAAAACAAGCAAGAACCAGCAACAGGAACTTCCAATTAATCCGATTGTAAGCTTTGAGAAGATCCAGTTTAAGAAAAAATGCCTACTTCTTATTAGAAGAAAGAGAATGGGCCACTTCATGAATAGTTATAATAGAATCCAAAATTTGGCATCCATGCACAAAACCACTTTGATGCTTAGAGATGAGACTAGGAAGAACAAACTAAAGCCTAATAGCCAAGACTTTAGAGGAAAACTTATAAATGGAGTCGTATAAACTAATTGGCTGAAAGTCCTCGAACCCATTAGAATCAGAAGACTTCAGAATGAGAATGATAAACTTAGAATTCAACTCCTTGAGTAACTTCTACAACCAAAAAACTACTTAGTAGCATTGATGACATCTGTTGCAACAATTTCCCAACAAGCCTGGAGAAAAAAGAAGGGGGAAGCCATCAGGCCTGGGATCCTTATTGCCTTCAAAGGAAAACACCGCCTTCCTGATTTCATCAGTAAAAGGAATACCGACAAGATCCTTGTTACGGTCTTTAGATAACAAGTTAGGGATGATCGCCAAAGAAGAGTCCAAGCTTTGTTGGTCCATAACAACATCATCCCTCAAGAGATTTTCAAAAAAGGCAGTAGCAACATTTTGGATGGCACCGTCATCAGAAAACATCACACCATTAGCCAAAATAGAGGAAATCTTATTAGAATATTTATGCCTAAGAGCAATTAAATGAAAAAAATTAGAATTTCGATCACCAGATTTAAGCCAGATTGCCCGAGAGTGCTACCTCCAGAAATCCTCCTCTTTAGATACAATATCTTACAACTAAGACAAAAGAGAATCTTCCATCAACTAAAGATCAACTAACAAACCCTTAGATTGAATTTCTGGTTGAAAAATATCCAGACTTTGAACCAAAACTTTTTTATTATCAAAAATATGCCCAAAAGCATCCTTATTCCATCTCCTCAAGTTCATTTTCACAAAAGAAATCTTTTTGGAAATTCTATACATAGCACTTCCCTCAATATTCACCTACACCAAATCTCTAATAAAACCATAAACATGGAGTCCCTCAACCACATTCCTTCAAAACAAAATGGAAAATATTTTCTTCTGCCAAATCTATTTGCCGCAAAGGAAATGGGAAAGTGATCACACCCATATCTCATAATCGTAGAAAGAGAACAAGAGAAATCCACAAAATAGTAGGTCGAAACAAGAGCCTAATCCAACCTTGCTTGAATATTATCCACACTAGATCTTTTGTTAGACCAAGTGAATTTGGACCCCTATAGGTCCACATCAATGAGAGAATTATCATTAATGAACATCCTTAAGTTATGATGACTATCAGGGGGGATTTGAAATCCTCACAACTTCTCATCAACAAACAAGGGAGTATTAAAATCACCTATAACTATCCAAGGGGAGTCAATAAAGGAAGACCTCAATGACCCGAGTCTATCTGATAAACCTTTCCTAGCCCTCTTCACTTTAGGGGCATAGATGTTAGAAATAATCTAGGAGGAGTTGTCATGAAGATGAATAAAATGAGTATCCACGTGATTAAAATCATCCACAATCGGGAAACCCTTCACCACTCTAGCATTCTAGAATGTAGCAATACCACCAAAGGCACTGTCATAGTTCACTCCATGAAAACCACAATCCTTAAATAGACAAATTTTCAAAGATTCCAACTTCTCAATTTGCATCTTTGTTTCTTCGATAAGCAAAATATCCGATATGATCCTAGATCAAATTTTTTAAGAGGTCATGCTTGTGTATATTATTTAACCCCCTGATGTTCCAGGAAATGATCTTTATTTGCAAGAAGAAGGTGTGCTCTTAGAGCACAAGTCAAATAGGGTTTTTTGGACCCCATTTGCAATATCCTTCTTACATTCCCTTTCTCTGCTCTTCTGGGAGGAAGGCCTACCTTGGCCCTTACACTCAGAGCCACAATATGCTTTTTGCCTCCTTGTGGTAACCCCCTTGTGAGCCAAAGGGGAAGAATAAACATTTTTCTTCTTCTTTCTACCCTTAACATCAACAAAACCATCCTCATCCTTGTTATGGGACTCTGAGTTAACCAGAGGGACATTAGCCTCACCACCCAACAAGCCCGATGCACGGTCAAGAGGAGGAGAAGAGGCAGCATCCAAATCCCTAACTAGTAGCTTAGGAGAACGTAGTGATTTTGACACATGATCCACCTCCTCCCCACAAGAGGGGAAAGCAACAACGCTAACAATAGGCATTGAGTTCTCAGCCACAGGGGACTGAGGAGTAGCAACAACATTAGTATTAATAGAATACGCTTGGATAAAACCCTCCATAGGAGAAACTTGATCAAAAGGAGTAGAAAAATCCTTAACCTCCTTCACCTTCCAAACTTTGGGTTGAACAACCTTGGAAGGGAAATCCTTAGCCCAATGCCCCATCTTTTTACACTTGAAATACACAAAAGGGAAGGATTCAAAAACAATTTGTTGCTTCCAACTTCCCACTTTTGAGTTCAATAGAATGGAATCTCATAGATGAGCATCATGATTAATCATAACGTAAAGTCTAGCAACAACCAAATGCCTTCTAGATAAAGTCGGATCATCAATGGAGACCATATGCCTAAAAGAGGTAGCAACAGCTTTGAAAACCTCTTCATCCCAATACTCTAGAAGCAGATTCAAAAGTTTCATCCAAACATGAGAAAAGTCAAAAAGGAATTTAGATAGATCCATACTTGGTTCCCAAGGATGCAGAGCTAGAGTCAAATGTCTAAAAATCCACAGGCCCTTAGAGAAAACCATCCTTAAATCCTCATCACAAGAAAAGACGAAAGAGAAAAATCCTTTGGCCATTGCAACAACCGCCACTTGGCCCTTGAGAACCAATTTCTCGCAAACCTAGAATCAAACCTCTTCAATCTTGGGTCGAGGCCCCATAAACTTGCCCACCAAAGAGAAATCCATTCTAGAAATATTTTTTTCCATAATAGAGTCCAGAATGGAAAGGACAATACCACCAACCTCATTCAAAGAAGAAATCGACTCAGAAGCAACACCCTTACCTTTGAGCTTGGAGATAAATAAGTCATACAAATGTTTCCCAAGAAAAGAGGGTGGACCCACCAAGAGAAATTTTTCCACAAGCACATGATCCCCACTATTTTTTTGCTAAGGAGAAGCACCAAAAAACTTACCTGAAGGGGCCCACACTACAACCTTCGCTGACTCCACAAGCACCGCCTGACCCACAAGACCTTTGGGATCAGAAAAAGAGACCTCCATTGTTGAATCCACTACACAACCATCCTTGATATCAGCATTCACACATTGACCCACAAAACCTAAATATTTGACCACCTCCATGGCACACAAGTTGTCCTTACCATCAGCGAAAGCACAAGTAATAGATTTTGTGGTATGGACAAACAATCCTCTGTCATGAACACTAGAAACCGAATTCAAATTCAAATCACTCAATCCTTCCTCGCCATGAATTACCTTGAGGTTTTTGAGGTATTTGTTGAGGGCCTCAAGGTTGTTGTGACATTTGTTGAGGACCTTGAGGTTGTTGTGGACCTTGAGGTTATTTTGAAATTTGTTGAGGACCTTGAAGTTGTTGTGACACTTGTTGAGGACCTTGAGGTTGTTGAGGATTTATTTGATTTTGAATTTGATAATTTTGAATACTAATGAAATTTGTGTGCACATTTTGGTCATTAGATGTAAGTGAAATTTTGTGGCTAGATGTAGGTGGAATGTAGGTGTTTCGAATGCCCGATTTGTGTGATTCCCTAGGTTTTGAGTATTGTACAAGGGACTGATGTATTGATTTTTCAAGTTTGTTTGTTTTATCCCTTGAGATGTAACCATGGATTGACCTAGTGCATTTGAAGAGATATCAGGTATTTTTTCAATAACATGATGTACCAAGGGGTCATTTCCATGTTGAAAAGTTCTTACAATCCAACATTTGATGTTGTTGGTTGTTTTCTTAGTTGATTTATGTCAAAATTTGGGGGTAGTTTAGCACCTTGTTGTGCAAGTATCAACATGTATTGATTGGGGTTTTCAATTATCACCACCTCTACTGCTTCGATAAAATATTGGTCTTGTTGCATTTTTACGAGTTCTTCAGGAGTGAAGTCATGTTTTTTGTTTGTGATATCCTCTATGATAACTTTCTCACATTGAGATTGTTGCATTGATGTTTTGATCTTTTTTGATAGAGGGAGTTCCTTTTGTTTGTGGCATTCCAAAAGGTTGATCACTAAAACCTATTTTTGTAGGAGCATTAGTAGAAATAGGAACATTTGATCTTGTCAAACCCCAATCCTAATACCTGAAAAACAACATAAACAAACACATTAGATGGTGAAATGCAAGAAAGAACAAGGATTCCCCATGAAATCCATTTACAAAGTTCAAATTAGGAAAAACAATGAAGAATACAATGAGATAACAATAAAAGAGATTGAATCCTAATTAAACTAGCAAACTCATGATCCAATGGGGGAATTGGTGCCAATTTGATGTGAAAATTGGCCCTTTCCCAACTCCTATGATGCAAGCTTGATGAATGTTGATGAATGATCCACTTTTTTGATGCTTGATGAGTGCTCCAATGGAAAAATCTGCATAACCTAGCCAAATTTATCCAATGATACGGATGGAATTTCATAATAATTTGGAGCATAGTAAGTTTACTCAAATTAGATGATGAAATGAGGAATGAAGCCTATTTATAGAATGAGAAGATGGATGAATGTCCAAAATAGAGTTAAATGTGGGATCAACTCTTCAACCAACGGAAAAAATGCCAATTTCATCACCCCATGAGAGGATGGAGGATGTGCAAGTTTTGGATCAATGTGCAAGCTCTGAAATTTGAATTTGATGAATGACATTGCTGTTTGTGGGGGACAGAAAGATATTAAATGCCAAGGGGAGACACATGTAAGAGACAATGTAAGAGCTTTAAATCTTTGTTGATTTGGACACATCCTTTGGGGGAGATTTCAAATTTGAGGAATATTCCATCTTTGATGCCTTTGAATGAAAAATAGATGATTTATAAACTGGTTCAAATTGATTTTCATGTGCAAGTTGCAAAATCTAGAGGATTTGAGGATAGGGATTAGCATTAAATCATGATTTGATTAATTTAAATGATGTTAGTTGATTTGACCATTTTGACTTAGATTTTAGGATTTAAATAACTCAAAATGAGAAGAGAATGATTTAGACTTAGTTAAATAAATATTTTTGATTTATTTAACCAAAGGAGTTGATGTTAGATTGAATTAGATAAATGTTTGATTTATTTAATTTAATTAGATGAATTTTAGAGATTTAATCAAATAATATGGATTATTTAATTAAATAAAGATAGGAAGATGAAATGACCTAGCTAATTATATAGAGACAATGATTTAATTAAATCAAGGGATTTATTTAATTAAAAGGGGAATTATGATGACTTTAATCAAATAAGGCTATTTGATTAAATGATTAGATAGAGGGATAATTTAAGATGAGGTGATGTTAGTAGATCAGTATCGAGTGTGTGATATCAATCTGTATATTTTTGATGTCTACAGATCCATTTATATTTGCACTTCCAGTGGTAGGCATGTTTGGAACATAAGGGTTGGTTTCCATTTTCCTTTTGTGTTGAGACTTAGTTGTAACCATACAAGTTGTGTCTACCCTAGGAGATGTTTGATGTGAATGATATTATTGAAATTCCTTGGTTGCCTCAAATTTTGCTAACAAAGACCTTTAAATAGGTTTAGGACCAATGGTGGATGATTTTGTGAGACTCAAGTTCTCAAATGTGTTTGATGTTGTTGATGATGAACTTGTAAACCTTTGGGAGTAGACTTGTGACTCCAAGATGAGTTTTTCCAAAAGATGTTTAATAATTCAACTAAATGCTTATAAATAGGTTGTTTCTAAACATGGAATTAAACTAGTTGATATGGTGGAAAATTTTAAGTCTAAAAGATTTGTGTCAAGATTTCAAGTTGTTGTGTTTGATGGTTGATGTTTTGATATTGATCCTAGTTAAAAAACTAAGAGGTGTTTTGACAAGTTTCAAGATATTAAAGAACATGAACTTTGTTTGCTATTTTGAGTGCTATCAGTGAGCCAAGATTGTTTTTGTATTAATTTGAACCAATTGACCGTTTTTGAACCAAAAGACAATTTATTGAAGGTTGTTATTTTGAAATTTTGGTGAAGGCATTGCTCTGTTCAACTACAAAGGCATCATTGTTTGGTTGAAGTGTCAGATTATCCAAATAGAGGTGTTGTTATACAGATTTTTGTTATCCCTAGAAAATGTGTCATGATGTGAAAAGGCATAAATGTGCAAATAGAAGCGTCATTTTGTGCAAAGGTGTCACATCGTTCAAGCAAATGCACTAATCTATTTAGGGGATCTTCAAAATATGAGTTGGCCTAGTTTGTTGGATGTTTGAATTTTGAAAAACAAAGTATACAACATGTAGACTAACTCAATTAGGTGTTTAGGTTTTTTTCACATGTTCTACTTCCACAAGAACATACTAGTTGGTGTCACAAGGTCATCACATGAAAACACACCATGAAATATAACCTATTTAACATTTAGATTATGTTTATGTTCTAAACGTGGGCCTGCTCATAGAAAACCACACATAGAATGAACAATCAGAGTATGCGCACATACACGACACACCTCTTACCTTGGAAGGAAAAGTTCCTTGCAAGGAGTTTTGTCACCTCAATTTGGTGCATAGCTGTATAAGAGAAAATTTGCACCCTAGGTGTCATTCCCCTTTTTTCCTTTTTTTCCACCTTATAAAACCAAAGTTGAAGGCTTAATTTCACTTAAGCCCACTGTTGGTAGTCCACATGGCACCTATTTTGTGTGTCTGTGGAGGCGTTTATGTTGGGGATGCCCATGTGGCCCGCAGACATCCCTAGAAAATTCCTATGGTTGAGCCAGCAGAGGCGTTACTCTTCTCATTGGCAGTGAAGTTGTAATGCCTCCTTTTTCCAACCAACCCGAATATGGCCATTTTCTTCCTTCACTCCTTCATATTCACTCTTTCAACTTGCATTTAAACTTCTTGACAACTCTTTAGAACTCTACACATCTTCTTCCAAGCATTAAGCTCACTCTTCACCACTTCAAGCATTCAATCCAACACTTCCAAGCATTCAAGTGTTCCATTACAGCCATAGCCATACTCCTCCAACTTAGTAGAGCACATTTGGGACCATGCCATTTGCAGCAAAGGCTTGAGTTCCTCTCATTTCTCCCCCAAGCAGCCTTGAGTGCTCTTAGTGGAGGTGGTAAGCTTCCCTCTCCACTCCTCTATCATTTGGTTGAGTAGCACAGTATTGTTTTGTAGTGCTTGTGATTTCTTTACTTTATTACTTCTTTATGGCGTTCCTTTGGTTGTTTGTGGTGGTGGAAACACCTAAATGAGGGTTTGACTAAGGCAGGCCCCTATACAGCCACCCAATGTTTTCCCTCTTGTTGTGTGTAGGTGGGTGTGCTTCTAGGAGAATCAGCTGGTGAACGAGTTCCTTTGTGAGGTTCTCCTTGTTTTCATCACTCTCGCATATTTACTTTACAATATTAGAGATTACTTATTTTACTTAGTTGTGTCATTTTGGCCCTTTAGTTAGTCAGTTGGGCTGTTAGCTAGTTTTGTTGGCTTAACCATGTCTTTTTCATTGTCTGGCCATACAGATGATAGCACACTTTTGAGACACCAGCGTGCCATGCTATCATCCAAAGATTGTGCTTTTGTCCTCAAACAGAGCACTTTTTGAGATGTAGTGTTAGACCTAGAAACCAACTCGCCTAGCCTTTTCCTACCTTTCAGGCATGCAAAAAAACTAAGAGGCCCTAAGGCCCTCATTTCACTCGCCTCCCATGCCCTAAACATTGCACTAAGTTGAGGTAAGTTAGGGGAGTCTCTCGCGTCTTGGCCCTCCGTGACTTGGGTTCTTGCACACGATGGTCCCCCTCTCTTACATTTTTGGTGAACCCGACATGAACCATTTTGATTTTGTTCTTGCGATACTAACAGTTCCTTTCCTCATACACTAGGAGTGTTGTGGGTGTGAGTGTTGTAAGGTTTTCGCCTTGCAATCCAACCTATGACCCCTAGTTGGTGTACTTGGCAGGTTCCAAAGGTATTGCACAACAAAACCTTAATTATGTCACTGTCTTATCAGTTAACCTTTGGGGATTCTGTGAAAGCATTATCTAGTGTGTGTAATGGTCTCCTTCCTACATCAACCCATCCCCCCTGTGCAACCTGTGGATAGTAGTGTTGGCATAACCTTTACTTCACAAGACATGTTGATGAGCTTTAATAGGGAACCATCTCCTCTTTACATTCCTACACAGATCAATGGGAACATTGTAGCGGGTGTTCTTGTTGACCCGACATCACAAGTGAACATAATAATGGAGGATATTACGCCAATAAAAAATTTACATAAGGATGGATACGATGCTCCTGTGAGTTTCATCCACACACATGATGGGATTTTTGTACCCCCTTTGGGTAGCATTATCCTATCGATCTTAGTTGGACCTAAGTCCATGAATCTCCTGTTTGATATAATCCCTGGATCTGAACCCTTTAGAGTGAAATTGGGTATCCCTTGGTTGGTAGCGATAAACGCAATGCCCTCCATCATGCATAAATGTTTAAAATTTATCCACAAAGGTTTCATGCATGTGATCCATGACACCGGTTGTAAACCATCGGTTGCATGTGGCAGCTAATCCCTAGATCACCCGTGGCCTGTGCTCGTGGGCCCTCTTTTGCCTAGGAAAAACCTTTTGCATAAAACATATCAAAACTACAAGAAAGGGAATCTAATCCCAAAAGTAAGGTACCCTCCCTCACCTTATGCTATCTCGCTTATGGCTTGTTTGAAGGCTGATAGTGATGTCACTAAGGCTTGAAAGAAGAAAGAAGATAAGCAGTCTTGTGATCCTCCTTCTTCCTCTTCTGATGCTCAGTCTGATGCTCCTTCTCACTTAGTTGTGGTACCGTTAGGTTTTTCTCCCCATTTGCAGAACCCTTTAGTGCCCACTTGGCAAAAGCCTAAGTGTCTTGCGTTCAAGCTTCTTGTTCTTCCAACAAAGCCTAGACCCATTTGGTATGAAAGGAAGAAGGTCTCCCAAGGAGAGTCCTCCTTGTCTTAGCCTCCATGGCCTCCTACCACTCCTACTCCTAAGGCAGTGAGCAGAAAGAGGTTCGTTGCCAAGGCTCTCGAGTTGACTCCTTTTGTCGCTCCTCAACCTACTCCCCCTACTCTTGTACAGGAACCTGCTCCTCCACCTAAAATGGTCGTATTCAATGTTCCTATGGTTGAGCTAGAACCTTTTGTCCCTTCGCAAGCCCTGAATTCTAACTCCAAGAGCTATAGAAACTACCTTACACAAGAGCACAAGCACCGACGGAAGGCTCTCCTGGCTGAGCAGGCCGCCTCACAATAGGTGGAAGGAATGACCACTCCTATTTTAGGACCTCCTGTAGTGTCTTCTTCCTCCCTTCCTTCTATTCCTCTTCAATATAATCTGCTCCTGGCTTTCATTGCGAGCTCAAATGTGCCTAACCCTAAACGAGTATAGGTGTTTATCACTCCTTTGGCGGAGCTTCCTTTGCTGATTTCCATTCCAGATATTTAGCCCTTCCCAAAGCCCATGGATATGGTTAATACTTTGGTTGTATCCACTACAATTATTTCCTCCTCTTCCTCTACACCCCTAGTTTCGTCTGTGGGGAGTTCATCTCCTCCAATGAAGAAAGACTTGGAGGCTGGTCCTTCTAGCAACGAAGGATGTAAGAGGATCCAACCTTCACAAAGTAGTCATGTGATGACTCGTTCTATCCTTGTGACAAAACCAATCTCGGCTTCACCTAAGTTTGTCACTGCTCCTGAGTCATTCGATGAACTTAGCGGTGAACCTCAGGCACAGCCTGCCTCGTCCGCTGAGAATAGGCATGGTCCTCCTATGGGATGCATGTTTAATTTTGTGGATGAAGTCCTGACCTTGTCGGTGATCTTCACAAAATTGTTGACTTTGACTCCATAGGAGCTCGGTGGAGAGGACATTGAGGGGCCCTCTTCCTTGGCCCTTGTTGTGGGAGGGTCAGATGTTCCTCCTCTTAACATTCTACCCCTACAAGCTCATCCTCCTTCCCCTTATGAGGATCTAGATTGGGAAGTGGATGACCTCTTGGTTGATCAGTGTTAGGAGGAGGCCCCTTTTCTTGATCTTGTGTGTGTGTTTTGTGATGTGCTCCCCCATACCCTACTCTATGTGCCTGGATGACCCTTGTCACCCCTGTTGGTGCTTGGATACAAGCATGGTTTTTGTGTCGTAAACCTTCTTCTATTTGTATCATCATTCTTCCATGTTTGTGCTTGATTTTTGACAAATTGGGGATGATGCAAAGTGTTGGGGGCATTTAGGCCTCCCGTCCATGTTGACCTGATTTTTTATTTTTACATTGTTTTTTGCACATTCTTCCTAAT
The DNA here is from genome assembly GCA_007258455.2 of Sequoia sempervirens. Lineage (NCBI taxonomy): Eukaryota > Viridiplantae > Streptophyta > Pinopsida > Cupressales > Cupressaceae > Sequoia > Sequoia sempervirens. Next base: position 29,818 of record VDFB02256253.1, on the reverse strand, counting down.
CTAGTTGGGGATTGATGATCTTTTTCCTTGCATTACGATTACCTATTATTATATGAGCTCAGACAGATCTAACCCCACTAAACCAAATCCCCCTATGTCCTTTGTTTGCATTTTCTCTATTTTTGCTTTCCCTTCATCTTTCTCTCTTCTTTGCTTAAGTTGTCCCTCCTATGTGAGACAATGCTCTTCTTTAACACTTTGATTTTTAGAAAATGAATTTGTTGCCAACGAATCTTTTCTTGAAAGTCTTCACAAAATTTTTTCCTTAGAATTGCATTCTCAACTTGGATCCCTAAAGGAACGTGTTTCCTTCATCACAGGTTTGTAAAGAAAGGACTTAAAGACCTTCCTCTAAAGCTGGAACAACTTTGACTTCCCCTTGCGTGGGGGCATATCCTTCCTTTTGAATTCCTTGATGAAGTGAACATCTTTCGAAAGGATTACTTGATGACGAATTGCTCTAAGAAGAATGACTACTTTTGAGTTGTGTCCCTTGAGAGGACCCCCCTTCCTTCTCACGACGGGTTCCCAAGGGACCCTTCCTTCAAAGGCCTTTATGACGAATGGATTTTTTTATGTCTAGCATGGGGGCAGCCCAACTAGGCTCATTCCATTCACCCTTTCGCGTCTAGCTTGGGGATATCCTGACTAGACCTTACCTTTCAAACAGTGCGTCCCTTAAGTGGACCCCCCTCCTTTTGAAGGGTTCCTGAGGGACCCCTTTGACAGTTTTACGGTCTGCGTGATCAACCACTTTTGACATGTTCTATCTACGGGTAGACATCTCACCACTTTTTGAAATGTTCTATCTATGGGTAGACATGTCACCGCTTTTTGACATGTTCTATCTACGGATAGATATGTCACCGCTTTTTGACATTATCTATCTACAGGTAGACATGTCGTCGCTTTTGGCATGTTCTATATGTGGGTAGACATGTCACCGCTTTTGACATGTTCTATCTACGGGTAGACATGTCACCACTTTTTAACATGTTCTATCTACGAGTAGACATGTCGCCACTTTTGACATGTTCTATATGTGGGTAGATGTGTCGCCACTTTTTGACATGTTCTATCTGTGGGTAGACGTGTCACTACTTTTGATATGTTCTATCTACGGGTAGACGTGTCGCCACTTTTTAACATGTTCTATCTACGGGTAGATGTGTCACCACTTCTTGACTCTGTGGAGTTTGCTTCCTTGGGGCTTCCTCCATGCAATAGATCTTAGGGGTTGCCTCCTTGCAGGTCTGCAGGCCTATAAGATGCTTTGTTGTTCTAAATTCATAGTTCTGAGCAACTATGGAGTCTTTCGCTTTTCCTTCACCTTCAAGTACGCCAGATCGAGTACTACTTCCTTAACGGTTCAGGTATACATTTCTAACCCTACTCTCTTCTTGATCTACTTTACCGAGCACTCATCAATACTCGTGCTCATTAAAGTAGGGGAAAAATGTATAAGAGCGAATTTGCACCTTAGGTGCAATTCCCCTTTTTTCCTTTTTTCCACCTTAGAAAACCAAAGTCAGAGGCTTAATTTCACTTAAGCCCACTGTTGGGGGTCCACGTGGTGCATGTTTTGTGTGTCGATGGAGGAATTTTTGTCAGGGACACCAACGCAGTGTGTAGACATCCCCAGCAGATTCCTGCAGCTAAGCCAGCAAATGCGTTACTCTTCTCATTAGCAATGAAGTTGTAATGCCTCCTTCAGCCAACCGACCTAAATATGGTCATTTTCTTCCTTCACTCCTTCATATTCACTCTTTCAACTTGCATTTCAACTTCTTGACAACTCTTCATAACTCTACACATCTTCTTCCAAGCATTAAGCTCACTCTTCACCACTTCAAGCATTCAATCCAACACTTCCAAGCATTTCAAGCATTTCATTGCAGCCATAGCCATACTCCATCAATTTAGTAGAGCATGACCGTGCCATTTGCAAAAGAGGCTTGAGTTCCTCTCATTTCTCCCCCAAGCAGCCTTGAGTGCTCTTGGTGGAGGTAGTAAGCTTCCCTCTCCTCTCCTCTATCATTTGGTTGAGTAGCATAGTACTATTTTGTAGTGCTTGTGCTTTCTTTACTTTATTACTTCTTTGTCTCGTTCCTTCAGCTACCTGTGGCGGTGGAAACACCTAAATGGGGGTCTAACTGAGGCAGGACCCTATACAGCCACCCAACATTTTCCCTCTTGTTGTGTGTAGGTGGGCGTGCTTTTAGGAGAATCAGTTGGCGAATGAGTTCCTTGTTGAGGTTCTCCTTGTTTTCATCACTCTCGCATATTTACTTTACAATATTAGAGATTACTTATTTTACTTAGTTGTGTCATTTTGGCCCTTTAGTTAGTCAACTGGGTCGTTAGCTAGTTTTGTTGGCTTAACCACGTCTTTGTCGTTGTCTGGCCATATAAACGATAGTGCACTTTTGAGACACCAATGCGTCGCATTGTTGTCCAAATATTGTGCTTCTGTCCTCAGACATAGCGCTTTCAGAGACATAGTGTTAGACCTAGAAACCAGCTCGCCTAGCCTTTTCCTACCTTTCGGGCCTACAAAATAACTAAGAGGCCCTAAGGCCCTCATTACCCTCGCCTTGCATACCCTAAACATTTCACTAAGTTGAGGTAAGTTAGGGCAGCCTCTCGTGTCTTGACCCTATGTGACCTAGGGTCTTGCACGCGGTGGTCCCCCTCTCTTACAACAACAAGTAACTTCATGGGATGATGTTATCCCATTGTACCATTAATAGAAGACGTTTGAAACTCTCAGGCCTCTAAAAATATAGATTCATAGTGGGTGGAACATCGATGAACATCGTCAACCTCTCAAACATCTCCTTGAGAAATTGGAAAACTATAGTTCCCTAGCGAAAGTTTTCAGCGCTACATGCACAGATCGAACTATAGCTTTCACTCTCATCCAATTTGTATAGCACGCCCAAAAATGTCGCTTGAGGTTGAACCTTTGAGTTCTTTGTAAGGATGTATCTCAAGGTAAGCTTCCTACTTAAAGAAAAAATAGGGGAAGGATTCTTGTTACTATTTCTCTTCACCCAAGATTGCATTAGGCATGAGGGTAGAGGATATGTAGCAACTTCCTTTAGCTAATAATGAATGTAAAGTGCAAGTTCAAAGTTTTTCTCTTCACTCAGGATCACATGAGGTCTAAGGGGAGAGGATACACATCCAACTTACCAAGCACAAAAGATAATGAATACACTTGTTCATTTTAAGTGCACCAAAGTAAATTTTTGGGTTAATTTTAAGCACCAAAGCTAGGGCATGAAAGTTGTATGTTCATTTTAACCTCATATAAAGATGCAATTTGATGTCCAATTTTAAACACCAAATCCAAAAATGGGAGTTGTAGAGTTCAATTTTTTATGCACCAAAGTTAAATGTGAATCTACTCTAATGCATTAAACTGAAACAGCTCTAAGATTATCCCTTCAACAAGTGTTAATAAACACTTTGGAATTTGATTCATTCTTCATTCCTTCAAAAAGTGTTGATCCATGCTTGATGATTCACCTAGTTCCCTATAAATGTTAATCTCATAAACCAAAACATAACAAAAAACAAACAGTTAAGGTTAGGTGAAAATATAATATGCAATCAATTAAAACCTAAAAACTTATGCTACATAGTTTATCTACAAAGGCATCACTCTATTTTGAAAAGGCATTGCTTTGTCATGCAAAGGTGTCAGTTTGATAATTTGCAAAAGTGTAAGAGCTGGGCAAATGTGGCGTTGTATGCAAAAGCATCGAACTGTCAATTGTAATCAAACAAGAACTTATTAAAAGTAGAAGTGTCACTATTTGCATATGCATTGGCCTTTAATGTGTAAAGGTCTCACCATTTGAAAAAGTATCAGTTTGGTTGGTTGCAAAGGAATTGCTTTGCCTCCTAAAATTGCAATGTCTAAGAAAAAAATCAGTTAGTTAGGGACATGCATCCCACCGAGCGTGCCAAAATCTGAATGTAGAAGATTAATATGATCAAATGGAATGGAAATTAACTAATTAAGAAAGAAAATGACCACATTAAACCATATTCCAATGAGATTCTTGGAATTACTAAACAAAGATCATTAAAGCATGAAATATCAATGTAATTCAAATCAAAGACCTAATTAACTAGTGCAAACCTCATCCCATTGGGGGATTAGTGTTGAAACTAATGTGGAGTGCTTAGCTATAAGCCTAATCCATGGTGAATTGTGCAAAAGCTTTGATAAAGGTTGATAATGGTGGAAACGGTGATTCACAAAAGGTAATTGGCTCAAGGGTGAGTATGAAAATGAGTAGAGTAACTTTGCTCAAATGGTTGTGAATATTTATTCTTATATAAAATGAGAACTATTTATAGATTTTTAGAATGGATCAATGGTTAAGATCAAATTGGCTAATCAATGGATGAATTTGTATAAGAGAAGATGGCATGGATCAGTTACCAAATCAAGGGTTGAGATTGCTCAATGACATGGATCAAAGATGTTAATCAAGGGCTCAAATTGCTTGAGACAATAACAAATCCCTTAATTTTCGGAGCATGTGGAAGATATTCCATGTGGAGGGAAATATTTGAATTTGAAAAAGGGATATTCCATGAGAATATTTTTTGAATGTTTGGAGGAAATTAATTTTGTATAGCTTTTGGATTCGATTATGTATAAAGGTATACAAAATTACAATATGGATTGTGGAAACTTGATATCATTAATTGGAGGAAATTAACCAATTAAATAATTTAGAAATTGTTTAATTGTGTAAGTGGAAGAAAGTAATGAATTTAATTAAACAATTATAAATTATTCAATCAAAGTGGGGATTATGACATTTAATTAAATAATTTGCATTATTTAATCAAATGAGAGGAAAATTAGTGTGAAGGATGAATTAATCAAATAATTGACATTATTCAACTAATAGGAGAAAATAGTGAACTTAATTAAATAATTGATATTATTTAATTAAATAGATGAATTCAAATTAATTAGGAGAGAAATAGTGTTAATAATCAAAATCCGAGTGTGTGATATATGCTCATGACATTTTTAAGTGTCTACACCATGATCTTCACAAAACTTTTCAAATTCATATGAGGTAAATTCACCTCCGAGTCTATCTGACCTTAAACATTTGATTCTAGAATCCATTTCATTTTCTACTTTTTCTTTAAATATCTTCAACTTATCAAAGGCTTCTAATTTCTCCTTTAAGAAAGTAACCCAAGTCATTATAGTGTAATCATCTATAAGCAACATAAAGTACCTTTCACCTTGTTGACTCCTTATCCTTGTAGGTCTGCATAGATCTATGTGAATCAACTCCAATGGAATTGAAACAAAGCACTCCTTGCTTTTGAAACTATTATTTGTTTGCTTTCCCATATGAAATTATTTACACAATGTGTTTGAAAACTTGGATATCCTAGGAAAATCTCTCACTGCATGAGAGGAAATGATCCTTACCATGTTGTCAAAGTTGATGTGCCCAACCTTTTATGCCACAACCAACTTTATTTGGACTGAGCCAATAGGTAGATTCTTCCATTAGCCTCCTTTAGATGATAGACATTACCATTTGTCCTCGTTCCTTCAACAACAAGTTTTTCAGACCTTTTCTTTCTTATTTCACATCCATTAGCATGAAATGTAAGGTTGTAACCTCTGTTGCACATTTGGTTGACACTTAGGAGATTATGTTTCAAACCTTTGACATACAAGAAGTCTTTAGTTTTATTCTTTCCATCAATTGTTATATCTTCTTTTCCACAAATTTGCGTTGACTTGCCATTACCAAACTTAACAACTCCACCATTGACCTTTTTTATAGTGATGAACTTACTTATGTCACCAGTCATGTGGTGAGAACAAACATTGTTAATTAACTAGGCATTAGCTTCTTCCTTTGCATGAAAAGTAGTCCATACTTCCATTGATCTTTCACTAGTCTTTTTGTTCAGCAAGGTACCAAACCTTTTGCATACATCAATATTATTCTTTTTTCCATTCAAAGCCATGAATAGGGATTCATCATTTGAATCATTATCATCATCTTCAGAGGATTAGTAGCTATCCTTAGAATACAAACTTATTTTTATTTTCTCTATTTTTTTATCATTAACTAATTCTTTATATGGACATTTGGATGCAAAATGACCTACTCTTCCATAATTGAAATATTTAAATGGTAACTTACCTTTGTACTTGTCAATTCCTTTCTTCAATATTCTCAAAAAGTTAGCTTGAACCTTAAAAAGTTCATCATTTTTATTAGGAGCCTCATCTTCAATATTTTTGTTAACTTTGAATGCAACTTCTTTCTTTGGAACATCTTGACAAAACTCTCTCATCTCAAAGGAAGTCAAAGTACCAAAAATTTCTTCAACTAAGTATTGATCCAAGTCTTTGGATTCTTCAATGGTAGAAAACTTTATGACTGTAGGAATTTGGGAGAGATCTCAAAACCTTCTTCATAATTTCACATTCCTTCACTTCTCCATCAAGACCAATAATGACAGTAACAACTTCTTGAACCTGGAGCATATAGCTTGCAATATCTTCATCATCTGTCATTTGTAGAGTCTCAAATATGATCTTAAAGATTTGCATCTTGGCTTGCTTCACTTTAGAATCTCCTTCATAGATACTACTAAGCTTCTCCCAAGAATCTTTAGTAGAAATACATTTCATCACCTTCAACAACTTTGAATCAACTAGTCCACATAGAATAGCATGCTTGGCTTTAGCATTACATTCATACAATCTAATTTCAACAGGATTTTTAATAGGAGTGGTAGGAGCAACATAACCTCTTTTGACTAATTTCCAAACACAAAAACCAAGAGAGTTTAGGTGCCCTTCCATTCTCATTTTCTAGTATGAGTAATTAGTCCCATCAAACCTACGACCATTGTATGAACCATCATGTGCCATCCCAGATCTTTGCCTCAAGTTGTTAGGCTTCTACAGAGGAACTTGGCTCTAAGTTGAACACTTTCAGAGACTGAGAAGGGGGTGAATTAGTCTACACAAAACTTAACCCTTTCTAGAACTTGAAACACTCAACACAACTCAAAATCCTTTAGTAGATAAAGATAGAACTTTAAGAAAAGAAGCAACATAAATTAATATAGCAATTTGAATCTTTAACACCTTCAACAAACATTACCAATGAAAGATATAGCAACAATTAGATCAACAACATAGAGAAAGAGATAGAGAAAACACACATGCACAAGGAGACACTAGATTTACATGGAAAACCTAATGAGGGAAAAACCACAATGAGAGTTAACTCACAATATAAAGCTCACAGCCAAAAGACTTGCAAGAAGTCTCACTGCCTTAGAGAAAGATACAAAAAGGACTTGTAGCACTCAAGTATCAACCAACTCTAGAGAAATATATAAGGACCTAATGAGATTCACTATCTCAAAGTAGGATACAAAATATTTAAAAGAGAGTTACAAAGATTTCCAACACAACTCTTTGTTGACTAAGGCGTTCAAGCTCAATTGAAATTTCCTTTCACAATATTTAGCACTATCTCTATTGGATATTCAATATAGATCTCACACACACTTTTTCACACTTGTACGACTCCTTGTTGCATCTAAAATCATCTTGCATTTATATCCACTGCAATACTTTAATTCTTCAATTAGGTCGGCTAGGAAGACAATAAACAATAATTCAATTGGTCGACCACCAAAACATAATGTAGTCCTATCTCGAGGATAGAGATGACCAAAAAAAATCTTGAAACTTATTTAAATGTGTTCCAAAATGATTTACACACAAATTCACATCAACCTAAGTCAACATCAAGGAAACGTGTGGATGAAACATTGAAGCACATAACCAGTAGGCCCATAAACACTCTTTCAATTGAATTTAGTTGATGTGGTCCTAAATATGATAGGTTAGGATCCAAATCTATCATGACACATATTCCATTATTGGTGCAACCCCCCAAGCGCATGGCCTGAGCAAAGGAACAAGCCCTATCGACTAGATATCCACAAATAACCTAGAAAGCCAACTCAAAACATAATGCGACATCAAAGCAACCAATTAGCAACATGTAGATTACATAGGGATGTTCCTTGAACATCCAACATCACTTCCATAGTCTTTTTTCATACTTTCATGCCATCAACAGCCATCTTAGACCAAATAGGTACAAAAAACTATGTTAAGAAAACACGTAATACATAATTAGATGATGTAACATTTGTAGAACAACTTGCAAACCACTTCAACATTTGAAATTGGAACTGAGACATTAAAAATACATTGTAATAACATTCACCAAGCCACAAGAGTAGAGACATCAATGCAAAGCATTTCCCGGACCAGTCTGGACAACTAGCAACACTACCAACCTTTTGCAATTTATAGGAACCTCCTCGATAACACGGGTGAGCTGAAAGGATAGGAGTGCAACATACACATAGCACTGACATTGAATACCAAACCACAAGACCAAAACTACAACAATGAAGGAATGCAAAGCATTCTCTCAAACAAACTTTAATGTAGCTTCCTAAACTAGAAACATTTGAGCAACTAGTGGAGACTAGAACTTCCTTTTAGCAGCACATATATTATCAGGAACATCAAGACAGAGCATGAGACATACTATATACCTTCAACAACATCTCTCCAACATTATTCATGATTCTAATCCTTATCCTAATGCTTCTAATCCTCATCTTAATATATTATTATGAAGTTACCTTTGTTGACAATAATTTTGCATTATATGAACATCAACAATAATAATCATTTGATGAGGCATGACATGCAATCATGAACTTCTTCAACTCTTCCTTGATAAGGCATGACATTTGACTATGAACTTCTTCAACTCTTCTCTTCTTTGATAAGGCATGACATCCAACCAATGTTAGCCTAAATTGAATATAACAAAGACAACCAATCCCAAGGACTAACATATTGCTTAGGTGCTGAAATCAACTACAACTAACAATCGATGTTGACAATAGTTTCTGAAAAAATCCTTAGTGTTAACTGTATACACCTAAAAATGGTTTAGATAATCTAATTAATTAAATGCGATTTATTTGATTAATTGATGCTCTAATTCCTCTACTATTAAATAAATAGAAATATTTATTTATATAGTTCACATTTAATTATCTTCTTCTTAATCACATCATTTCATCTAAATTAAATAAACAAGTTTCATACTTTGTTTTATTTAATTATCATATTTCTTCCATATTGATTTAATAAACATAGACTTCTATAGTTTATTTTATTAAATTAAATATCTTATTTTCCTAGATTGAATGAATCTAAATATACAATTAAAATATATTCTACAGCTAATCATATCCACCTACCAAATTAGATATGAAATGTCTAATTTAATTCATCTCAACCTTCACGGGCAAATTTGGAGACAAATTTGTAGGTAATCCTCTTCATCTTTCTCCAATGATTCTTCCTAACTTCTGGCTGAGTGTTTTTCTGGGGAGGAACAATCCCCATGATCAACTCAGGCTTCTTCATCCTTCACCATTCAATCCTTCAGATCAAATGCAGACCCTTACTTTGTTGCCCCTTCACAAATGTGTTGTCGTAAAACTATAAATACAACCTCATTCTACAGGAAATGGATCCAACTTTGTGCAAACTTACTCTATAGAAATACCAATTGAGCAATCAAGCATCTTAGCAATAGCATTATCATTTAACAATAGCAATCATAACATTTTAGAATCAATATCATGGTTGCATCATAGTTTACTGTAGCTTCTTTTATCAAGTTTCATGTCAATTTAGATTACAGTAGCTTTATCATATCATTTAGCAATCATCATATAGGATTAGATTATTCAATTTAGTAGCATCTCATTCTCTAGATTGGCATTTTAATAGTCACAATGCTTACAAAATCTGAGAGCCCCGTGACTTAATAAATCTTTGGAGATAGAGAGCAATATGACACTTTCAAGAGTTTTCCTGTGTTAATTAGATTAATTATTGTTGATTCTCTTGATATGATGTATTATTAAGAAGTGTTTGTTATTTTACTCATTACTTATTCCACACTTACATTTTGATGCCCACCGTGGGGCATTTAACCCCATATTTTACATTTTTTTTTCTAAAAAGTGTTCGTGTGAGCTTCTAATGTATTTCTTTTAGCGCAATCGAGAGATTTTATGACGCATCCACCAAATACTTTAGCACATCAGATGATTGTTTTGGCACATCCACCAGAAACTTTAGCGCATTTGGAGACTGTTCTAGCACATTTGACTAAACTTCTAGCACACCAAACTATTCCCTAGGCAACTTTGTTTTAGCGCATATGATCAATTCTGTAGTGCATATGATAAATTTTGTAGCACATACAATTGATTATGTAGCGCATATGATCAATTCTATAGCACATACAACCTCTGTTCTAGAGCATCTATAATTTGTCTAAATTGTTTTCTAGATTTGACGTGACCACGTCCAGTAGTTTCTTTGTTGCTTTTGGATTAAAATGAACCAATCCTAGGGTAGTCATTTGGATTAAAATACACCAATCCTAGGGTAGTCATCATACATTGCTATCTTGGTTAAAATAAACATTATATCTTTTGTGAAGCAATATCTTCACGTAGAATAGCAAAATTGTCATTTGGGCTTTAAAAATTGAACCCATTGTCTACTGTGATTGTACAGTGATAGGCCTATGCTCTCCCCTTAATTGGGTGATCAAAACGCCAGACTCATCTTTTAATTTCATGCAATTTATGCTTTGTTAAATCCTTTAGAAGGCCTGCCATAGCAGGAAAAAGTACTCACCCTACAGGAATGACCTAAGTGGGAATAACCAAAGCCAACTTTTCCAACCCACTATAATAAAAGTGAATCTTGGGAAACCCACATTTACCGAAAGTGTGCAAGATAACCATCCCAAAAATCTTTTTTCTAAAGATTGGGAGGTCTCCTGAGGGATTTTATCATTTTCCACTCCGAACGGATGCCCTATCTACGAACCTTAGTATAGAATCCAACTAAAGTCAATTTCTAAAAATTGTAATACTCAGTGCAAGGGGAGGGAAGAATTTGCCCACAAGATAGTCACCATGTAATTACCAAGGATAGTTTGCTCAAGGGATCAATAAATCTAACTTTGAGTACATGCCTAGAAAGACAAAAACGCGGGCACCCTCAGGGGGTGACATGGCTGTGTGAGTCGACGCAATTTTAAGATGTGGGTTGTTGAGTATTATGATGACCTTTTTGACCTTAAGAGTGAGTTTGCTTGAAGTTTATTCTTTGTTAACTACCAGTGGAAATCAAGGAGGGTCATGTTTGATTCTTGAAAATACGCTTATTGTTTAGATTCTAGGACTTAAAAACAATTATTTTACAACTGCTCACTATGTTTCCAAATCATTAATTCAGATAAGATCATCCAAAAAAAACACAAAAAAGTTTGACAAATCAACCTGTGAAATTTATGTTAAGGGATTGGAAATCAACAACATTTGTCAAGAAATCCCTTACAAATATAATCAAGAAACCAAGAAGAAACTTAGCTACAAAATTTTTTTGGAAAGGAGACGCTTCTTATATCAAAGTAGGAAAATCTTACTTGAATATCGAACTTTCATCCATAGATATCATGACTTTTCTAGAGGATATACTGATGATTTTAATTTAGAGCCTTTATATTCACAAGCTTATTTCCAATGAAGAGCTCTTTCACAAAAGCATAATCATAGTCAACCCATTCATCATTCTTTCATCCCACAACCGGCAATACAATATTCCAACAACCTAAACCAATTGTTACAATAGAGAAAAAACTTGGAAACATTAGGCTTTTTATTGCAAAAAACAACATTTTCAAACTGACTTTTATGTGTGAATTTTTTTTTTCGAAGTATCATCCATTTAAATCGTCAAATTCAAAGATTTACTAGCAAAATATCCTGTCAAAACCTTCATGGTTCAAAAAATTACACCTAGAAAATAAATCCTTTTACTGAGAAAAACTAGAACAAACAAACAAAATTGTGAACAGTTCCAAAATAGCACATACACAATCTGTTTTAGTGCATACATTCAATATTTTAGCACATTTGTTGTCCAAATAGTGCATCCAACCACTATTTCAGCGCATTTGACTAATCTTACAGCGCATATGCAGTCTGTCACCAAATTTTACCAATGTTAGAATTTACCAGTATCTTGGCACATTCACAGTCTGTTTTAGCGCATATACCCTGTCTAACAGTGCATTCACCATATCTTTTAGCGCATACTCAGTCTGTTTTAGCGCATATGCCCTCTTTAATAAAGCATCCACATGACCAGAAAATAGAGAGTTATTTGAAACCCGTATCAAACTTTTTCCATCAAAACTTAGATCTTTATTAGAACAAAAACATTTTCTCAGTCCAAACAGTGTCTTAAACTTGGAAAAATAGGATTTTGCAAGTCAAAAATTTGGATTATTACGTTAAGTTTCTTTATCAGGATTTTGTCATCCTACAATTAGGAAACGAAACATAATAATTAGATTTTTAGCTTAGTCTTATTAATAGAATTTATCATTCTATTCAATTTAAGTTAATATCCTTGACACTCATCCAAGAAGATCAAAGTTTAGTGAGAATAATAAACACTTGTATGCCAATTTTGACAAGGTTAAAAAGACAAAAACTTAGAGAAAAGGAAATTGAAACACCAAATACCATGGCTAAAGAAATTCCTTTCACAGATTCCACCAAAATGATGCAAATGAAATAACCCAAGAGGACATCCAAACAACACGACAAGATCCCAATTTTCATAAATTTATGGAAAAAGTCTTAGAACAAGATATGGAAAAATACCTTTTGATGCTAGCTAAATTAGGTGCAAAACTTCCAAAAGATTTTGATATCAATCGATTAAAAGAAACACCTAGAGCAGTTGAAACTGAACCACAAAACACACAAAACACAGATCAAGTGGTTGTCCTAACACATCAAATGCAAAACTTGCAACAAAAACTTCAAGAAAAGGAACCATAAAAAGGTACTCATCACAAGACATTTTTCCTTATCCTTTTGAGCCAAGTGTGGACATGATACCATTTCCTAGACATTGTGAATTCCCAAAATACGACAAGTACAACAACAAAACGGACCCAATTGATCATGTGAGAGAATTTAGAACCATGAGTTTAGAATTTACACAAGAAGACACTTATCTAATGAGGCCATTTCCAAGGAGCTTAGGAGGTCAATGTATGGAATGGTTTTCTAAACTACAACCAGGAATTCAAACTTTTGAAGAACTAGTCAACAAGTTTATCTCACAATTTTCCTTTAATATTCAACATGAGGTAATAATAAAAGACCTTTACAACATGAAACAACAAAAAGGTAAAACATTCTTCTCATTTCTACAATGATGGTGATGGTTGTTTGCTAGATATCCTCATTTTATACCTGAAGAAGAAAAGATGGAACTATTCATTGACAACCTAAGTGATGACATGAGCTATAGGCTTGAACTACAATGTCTACATACATTTGAGAAAGTGATTGAAAATGGGCTCAAGATCAAAGAAACCTTGGTCAAAAGAGGGGTGATAAAACATTACAATGAAGGATCAAACAATACAAATTCCTCAAATCACTATGGCAACAATGATAAACCTAAGTTTTGGAAAAAGAATAGAAATACTAGAAACAATGATGCTACAAATGACACACAAAATGCAAAACTAATAATGCTAATAATGACCAAAACATCAATCAAAGTGTCAATTAAAACAATAATCCAAACAATGGAGAATCTAAACCACAATCATATCAAAGACCATCAAATCGACAATGATTCACACCATTGGGACAAACACTAGAATCAACAATGAGAGAACTTATTGCAAATGGACTTATCACCTTACCTGAAGCAAGAAATTGGGAACCAAAAGTAAAACCATCTTGGTGGAATGATGTTGACTATTGTAACTTTCATAAAAAGAAGGACATAAAACAAATGATTGTATGCAGTTGAAAAATCTAGTACAAGATTTGATTGACAGCAAGAAAGTATTCATAGAAGAACATCAAACGAACAATGATCACAGTGCATTTAAAAATCCTTTACCAGATTATGAAAATGGAGAATCTTCCTCTGCAAACAGTAAAGGTAAAAATGTGAACTACATTTATGACAACACTATTCATTATATTTCTGAGGTTGAGAAGAATGGCATCACAGATAATCAAACTGACAATGTTGGAATCAATGACATTGTATCACTAAACATGATCCTAAACATAGACACATCCAACAATCAAATCAATGTCATAAAAATCAGGGAAAAGCAAGACTACCAACCGGTCAACGTGACAAGGGGGAAATGCAAGGTAATATTGAAAGGAGTTGCATATAAAACCACTACTCCCCCTTCAAATCAATACAACATAGTCAACCAACTATAGAAAATACCAGCACAGATATCAATATTAGTACTCCTTAAAATCTCACCATCCCATAAGGATGTTTTGGAAGAAGCTCTTGTGGCCACCACAGTACCCAATAATCTGGATGTCTATCAATTTCAAGCTATGGTGGGACATTTAACCATGCCTCATTGTCTATCATTCTCTAAACAAGACGATGTATCACTTAAGCGGCTGCCAATGAGGCAATCTATGCCTAAGCGGCTGCCAACTATCCCTGTACCTGAGTTAGAGTCTGTGTTTGGGCCAAGGCTTGTGTCTGCATCTGGGTCTATGTTTGGACCAATAAACCCCAAGCCTGTATCAGCTGACCTTATAAGGTCTACACCTGCACCTGTAAACTCACAATATGAGTCTACTAATGTTGTGAAGGTATCCCAATATGCACACACTGCTAGGTGGGAGCTATCAGTGATCGCCTCTTGTGAGGCACCATATAATCTTATACATCTACGACTGGACCTGACCCACTTGCACTTGAACCACCTACACTTGACCTACCTGCACCACCACCTCCTCCATCATCACTACCATCATCATCTCCCTCCTCATCTCCATCCCCCTCATCATCACTACTACCCTCCTCCTCACAAGGTAATGGCACTAGCTCATCAAGAATGGTAATCTGTGGAAAGGGATGTAGAGCCAACTACTTTGCATAATCTAATGTAATAGGTTCCTCGGTAATATCAGGACGAACCTCCCAGACTAAAGGTTGTAGACCTTGGTAGTCCTAAACAACAACATCATATGAAAGACAGGGTCCCCAATCTGTAGAATCTATCTGACAACAACCATAATGGGAAACACCCTGGAGCATGCCATGTACAATACCATACTGCCTGAGCACCCTCCTAAACAAAAATCTCTCCAAAACCCAACGAGTCTAACCAATTAGTAACATCGACTGAGAGAGATATAGCAACTGAATATTGTCGTCATCCCAGTGCTCGCAATCTAGATAAGGCCGCCATGTGACAACCTCGACATCATCCAACACTCTCCTCCAATGCTCCAACTTACCCAGCCTAGGCTGAGTAAGATGACCTACGTAAATGTACACATATGGCCTCATGGGAGACTGTTGTCTCACCATCACTACACACGTAACAACTATATGCTCCCATGCCCACACCTATAGTAATGTAACCCCTGTGGACAAATTGTGACCTCAAAGGTAGACAACTGAATGAAAATCGTGATAAAGATGAGCAAGCATACACATGCCCGATGCATATCTGGTACCATGCACAATCATACTCTCCAACACACAACCCCAACCAATAGAAAGTCCCTTTGACCTACGATCAAGACAAAGGAGCCCTCCAATAAAACCAACAAGAACAGAAGGCAGGGTGGCATAGGCATCCACCATCTCATGCCATGGAATCTCATACCCACAAATAGTATCATCTTGAAATACTCTGTGGAGAGCATCAGTCTTGCCTTGCTCTGAAGAATCATAAACTACAATGTCACCAACAACGAGAATCCTCAAAATATGCCATACATCCTCAGGAGTCACTGTCATCTCGCCAGTAGGAAGGTGGAAGGTATTATGCTCGCTATGCCACCTCTCTGCTAGGGCTGTCAGGAGACCCCGATTAATCCTAATCTGGGGCATAGATAAAAGAGACGACAAACCACAATGTGTAATGACTATAGTATCAGGTTGCGCTAGCTATGGTATCAAATCAAAAGTCCTAGGGAACCACTCTTGAATTTGCAGGTTCGTCAATGACTCCTATCATCACAAAATATTCAAAGTCAGTACTCTTTATCAAATCATCAAACATCAATCAGCCTATCAAATCTAAATGACTCTAGTGAAATTTTGATCAAATCTCATAAGCAAGCATCATTGAACCTCACCTATCATGAGGTCAATCATCAATCTTAAAATTGTACCTCACCTATCATGAGGTCAATTAATCAAATCAACCTCACCTATCATGAGGTTTATCAATCAAATTATAATTATTCATCACCTATTATGAGAATAATCATCATCAATAAATCATCAGACCTTGCCTATCATGAGGTTGAACATAATCTAGTTTATTGAGATCATCAATCATATCAAATCAATGGGTGACACGATTGAAATTGAGAAAATCAAGGATAAAATTGACAAAATACATCACTCTGACTTGAATGCGCTAAAACAGTGTTTTTATGCGCCACAATATTCAATGCACCATTAAAACACCTTAATGCGCAAAAACAGGCAATCAATGCGCTAAAACATTGGATGCACCATTTTAGGAGATCAACATGCCACTTTAGACAGTCAAAGCGCTATAACATCGAATGCGCCATTTCATCTAACCTATGCACTAAAAAATCTTACCTATGTGCTAAACTAATCTATGTGCTACTTTAGCCTACTTATGTGCAATACTATCTGACCTATGCGCTAAAACTCAGATACATTATTTCATCCTATTAATGCACTAAAATAGATTATCTATGCGTTATTCTAGTCTATGAGCTAAAATAACAAATCTATGCGCTACTCCGAGCTTTAGATGTGCTAAAAGAATTCAAAAACTTAAAATCTGAATTACAAGCAAGAAAAAATGAAAAACATGAAAAACGAGGAGGTTCATGGGTACGTACCAGAGGTCCATAGGTAGTCGGGCAGTTGTGTCAATGCACGTGCTTGAAATGGTGAGTGTGGTAGGGAATTGACATTTTGCTCCACAAAGCTCCAAATCACTCTCTCTCAAATTTCAAAACTCAATTTGCACAAATGAATTCTAAATCACCCTTTTAGCTTTTTAATAGAGTGATTAAAGGTGATTTTTATGGCATTTATTTAATTTCTTTTCAAAGGAGGTTAATTCAAATTTCATCACAGGGGCATCTTTCAAACTGTTTGTCGGGAGATAAATTATTTCATCATCAAATATTCATGAAATCATCATAAAAACATGAAAAAATAAAATAAAATAAAAAATTCATCAATTTATCTCCTGAGGGGGCATATATCCATCATTATAGCAAAATCACCATCTAGGGCATATCGAAAAATTTTCATCAGTACTAGCAGCAACAACAAAATTTTCTTTCAAGCAATGCATAAACACATCACTTCAAAGAGGGGCAAAATGTATACACCTAAAAATGGTCTAGATAATCTAATTAATTAAATACGATTTATTTGATTAATTGATGCCTTTAATTCCTCTACTATTAAATAAATAGAAATATTTATTTATATAGTTCACATTTAATTATCTTCTTCTTAATCACATCATTTCATCTAAATTAAATAAACAAGTTTCATACTTTGTTTTATTTAATTATCATATTTCTTCCATATTTATTTAATAAACATAGACTTCTATAATTTGTTTTATTAAATTAAATATCTTATTTTCCTAAATTGAATGAATCTAAGTATTCAATTAAAATATATTCTACAACTAACCATATCCATCTACCAAACTAGATATGAAATGTCTAATTTAATTCATCTCAACCTTCACAGGCAAATTTGGAGACAAATTTGTAGGTAATCCTCTTCATCTTTCTCCAATGATTCTTCCTATCTTCTGGCTGAGTGTTTTTTCTGGGGAGGAACAATCCCCATGATCAACTCAGGCTTCTTCATCCTTCACCATTCAATCCTTCAGATCAAATGTAGACCCTTACTTTGTTGCCCCTTCACAAATGTGTTGTCGTAAAACTATAAATACAACCTCATTCTACAGGAAATGGATCCAAATTTGTGTAAACTTACTCTATAGAAATACCAATTGAGCAATCAAGCATCTTAGCAATATCATTATCAATTAACAATAGCAATCATAGCATTTTAGAATCAATATCATGGCTGCATCAAAGTTTACTGTAGCTTCTTTTATCAAGTTTCATGTCAATTTAGATTACAGTAGCTTCATCATATCATTTAGCAATCATAATATAGGATTAGATTATTCAATTTAGCAACATCTCATTCTCTAGATTGGCATTTTAACAGTCACAATGCTTACAAAATTTGAGAGCCCCGTGACTTAATAAATCTTTGGAGATAGAGAGCAATATGATGCTTTCAAGAGTTTTCCTATGTTAATTAAATTAATTATTGTTGATTCTCTTGATATGATGTATTATTAAGAAATGTTGTTTGTTATTTTACTCATTACTTATTCCACACTTACATTAACATCAATTACAACCATTAGTTTTGACATCAATGACAACACACAACCATCATCGTTGACATCAATGACAACAACTGCCAACAAGGACATCCAACTTAGAGAGTGTCTTCTTGGATCCTCATGGAAGTTAAAGAGTCAAAATGTATCAAATAGATGTATGGGATGGTGAGAATATTGCATGTTTGAACCTCATTTATATTCATTTCCCTCTCAATGAAGTGCCCATATGTGGAGTTATCTTGATGAGAGAATTTTTCATACTTGCCATTATGATATGGTTTTAGTGATGGGAGTTATTTGACCTCCTTGATTCTTTATTTGACATGCTTGAAGGATGGTGTTGATTTTGTGAAGAATTTTGAAAATGAGTCTTTGTCTCTTGCATATTCTTGAATGCCTTGATTTCTCAATAAATAGTGTCATATTATGAATGAATTACATGTGGCATTCTTGATGCTTCTCAAAACTTCCAAGTCTAGCTATCATGCTTGAGAAATAGTTACAAAAAGAGAAGAGAAGGATGAGTTGGGTTTGGAATCTATATCATTTTGTTTAAATTTAAAGGTTATAGATTTCATTTGTATTTTAAAAGTGAAGCATGAAGTTCTATGATGTATTGATTTGACCTAGTCTTAGCTCATGGGTTGGTAGATTCTATTAGTTGTTGTTTATGTTCTAGGTTTTATCTTGTGATATTTTAAGAGGTTGTGTATCAATTTTATGGGATATTGTATACATATTTCACAAGAAACTTTTATGTAATCTTGTGCTCTTATTGTAATAAAAATATACAATTTTCTACATGTTCAATGTCCATGGCTTGTCTATAAAATCAAAAAGTTTGAGATAAATAAATTTATAATTGATTTATGTTTAAAAAAATTAAAAATTAGAGTCTTGAAAGGGTGACAATCGTATTATACAAGTAAAAAAACATGGATATTAAATTCCCCAAAAAATTAGTATAAGATTCTAGATGCAAAGGCCCTATTTAGGTGCCTAGTTTATTATGTTTCCTAAACATGTTTGTGCTTTAAGAGTAAGTCTTCAAAATTAGAGAATCATTGAACCCATTGGAGAGTTTTATGAATTATTTAGCAGGGTAAATGTTATCATTTAGCTAGCTTGCACCCTTGATTGCATCACTTCAGGGAGCCATCCATGGGCTTTAGTGGTGTTTCATTTAATTCTCCTCCCTACTTATTTGATGTTTATAATATATTTTATTCTAGATATCCACTAGTTGTGGCCCACACCATGCAACATAGAAGAAGTGTTTATCCTTCTATAATATCACCTTTTCCTGGTTGTATTAAATGTTATATTTGATTCACCTACATACAACCCTCCTAGTTTCTAGATGGCATATACTTCACAAGATTATCATGTAGTTGTGAATACTTATCAAAAATATCTTTGGGATCTAATGCATACATTTTAGATATATAAAGAGGTTTTAAATAAGTATTTAGAAATTTTCACCATGGCATCAAATATCAAACTTCCATAGGTCATCACTATTTTAGTGCCCATTTATCTTCATGATTTTAATATTCCATTTATGCACTATGAGTTTCTTAGCATTATAATTATTTAAGAGCATTTATAATTATATATTATAATTAATTTAGGCAACACAACATCAAATGAACTCTTGTAGATAATGGACTTAATTTAAACATTTGTAGATAAATATATTTGGATTGAACGAATGTCACTCAATAAATTTATAAAAATTAGATGTTTGTATTAAAGTATTTGATAATGTGGATGGGAATCACTCTAAGTTATGAGTTTTACACTTATGTTTGGACCACTCACCATTGATACTTTATTCCATGTAATGCCTAAGAAGTTAGCATAAAATATCATTTTGGTGTGTCCTTGGATAAATGTCACAAGAGTAGTCCCATCTACACTTTATTGATTTTTAAAGTTCATAAAGATAATAGGTATATGCTACATGTAGATGATAATGCTTATTTTTTCCAATTGGTTGAAGCACATGAAAATATCATTCAGCCTTCTAAACTATTTACGTAGACATCGGCCAAGGAATAGTGCCCTCCTTTATTGAAACTCAATGATGATATTAAGGATAATTGGGACCCTCTAGATTTTACACTTTCTATAGGGGAATTTAAGTGAATGCTAATGATTTTAATATTTTTCCTCTATACATGGCTTCTCATACATATGAACAATTGACATCATCCTTTTATGAATATAGTAGTGAAGACATTCTTAAGGTTGCATGTTCTTGTGACAGGATCTTAGATGAATTCTAATTATGATTATGAAAAGAAGAAAAATAGGGGATTCCACCAAAATGAGATTGATGAACTCAATTAGGAGGGCCTATTCTTCCCCAATTCATTAGGAAATGAGACCCACATAATGAAAGAACTATCAACCTTGAGGTGAGTCAAGTCAAAGTGTGAATCTGTAAATTTCATTTTTTTGCAAGGATGGGGGTCCTGATTAAACAAAACTTTGGGGAGAAAGATTGAAAATAACAAACTAACTCTAAAAAATGCAATCTACAACTTGAATCTTGAAGATTAAACTCAATAAGTTAATGGAATCAGAAATCAAACTGTAGATCTGAGAGAGGGAAGAAGGTATGTACCAGTCACCAAAAGTGTTTTTCAAAAGCTATCTGAGGACTCATTCGCCCTATGGAAAATGGGTCTTGGCTAGGGCTCTGTAAAAGTGGTTTATGGGTTCTCTTCTCCTGTGTCTGCACCCCCAAATCCCTGAATTTTACAGTCGTACAATCAAAAATAAATCTTGTAGGTGAGTTTCTGTGAAATTGCAACAATGATGACAACAAATACAACTTTGACTTCTTCAATATTTCTCTTCAAGAGATCTTCCACCTAAATATGCAAACACAAATTGAGAGAGAATTTTTTTGTTGTTGTTGGTGAATGAGGGTTTGCCTTGGTCAAACCCCGTTTTGGTAACTAAACATTGAAATGAAACAATGAAACATGAAGGAATGATGAACGAACAAAGTAATGTCACAACTCACCAAACCCTTGAATGAACCTTGGAATGTAGATCTGCAAATAGCATGAAATGGCTTCAATGGATGTGGATCTTGATCTTGAAACTTGATTTGATACAATGCCTTGAATGCCTTGAATGCCTCAAAATTCTCTTCATCTCATAAACTTTATATAGGAATTCTCTCTTGAAAATTCTAGCTTGCTTGAAAGTCTTAGGATGCTTAGATGAAACTTAGTGAAATGACATATTATTTATAAGTATGTAACATTAATTTCCCGAAACTCAAATAACACAAGCCGACATGTGAATATAGATTTGAAATCATTAAAATACCACCAAAAACATAATTAAAATTTAGGTCCTAGTTCTAAGTGAGGACCCATTCACCCTTGGGTGAATGGGTCCTAGGTCACTTACCTAGGACACACATTGCTCAATGATAAGTGTTATATTATGGTATTAATGAATGTCAGGTTTCCTCTTTGGAAATTACAATTAATTAGGCTTGGATTTGAATTAAAGGGGCCAATTCAAGAAAATTAACCTCAATTAATTAATGAAGTCCTAGATAAGTGTGAAAGTGTAAAGATACACTTTACAACACCACATTAAGGCACAATTAGGTCCATTTTAATTAATAGGGCCCTAAACTTAATGTGAATATGTAAAATACATATTACAACATTAAATTAAGGCATAATTTAGTTCATTTTATTATTAATTCCCAAATTAAGTGTGAAAAAGGGATACTTTTTCTTACATTACATTTAGCCCCCACTTTAGTGAGAGGATGACCCCACATCAAACTCACACTAAAGTAGACATTCAAGACACATATGTATGCAACAATGAAAAAGATACTCAATCATACAACATCAAAGCCTAGAAGAAAGGGAGGCAGATCAAGCTTTGACTCTCCAATGCGATGTTGAACATGTCTCGGTTGTTTATCTAGGAATGTTCACAAGTAGAACTCGATGTCTAGTATGCAAACAACATACACGCTCACACAGGCTAATGGAACCTCAGGTTGTCCACTAGGTGAGCCCCCAAGAAAGTGGCTTAGTGAGAAAGTCATGCTAGGTCTACAGGCTACCATTGTACTTACCATACCAAAGCTATTCTTCTAACAACTCTAATAGGAGGCCACACATACTTTGGCTTCAAGCTTCATAGGGCCTAATAATAAATTTTATTCTACGCACACTATGAACAAGGGGAAGGATCTATTAGCAAGCAAGGTTTGTTATGCTTGGCGACCTTAAAAGGAGGGGTTTGAGCTTCACAAGGTTAACAAGTTGTATTATGCTAAACACTTATGAACAATAATGCAAGTAAGGTTTGCTCAAAGGGACCTTGCTTAGTTCATGTAAGGTCTCTTTTTAGGGATCACCGTGCCTAATATCTCCAAGAGAGGACAAGTCCAAGATAAGAGAATTGCAAATTAGGGAATGCAACGCATAACATCACCACTAAGAGAAAAGTTGTATGTTAAGAGATATCATGCTCTCGGAGGACATAAAACCCAATGACACCACCAAGAAAAGGAAGCATCACAAGAATAAAGAAAATCACACAATGAAACATGAGATTCAATGTATGCCCCCACTTTAAAGCAATTGCTAACACCATTGTTGTGAGCAATAGCTTTAAAGTAGCAAATATTCAATGCTAACCATAAAGAAGACATGAGAGCTTATTTGAAAAGCCCTGTACCAAGTCATATGTTCCCAAATGAAACTACATCATGAAAGAGGGGAATGATTTGCCCCAAAAATGATAACACATAAGGGATCTACGGATTCGGGGTTAGTATATCTTTGCTACAATGTTGTTATAGAGCTCGAAAACATCATCATTAGACCCAAATACTCACAGAACTGGAAGAATGACACATAAAGGGTGAAAACAAAGAAAAGGATTTTAGGTGAACATGGAAAAGACCTAAATGTATCGATGCCTTGCATCATACCCAAAAGGAAAACACAAGACAAACAAAAAAAAAGGTTTACGACATATAGAAGAATGTAGATACAAATAGAGGAATGCACATGAAGAGAGAGATACATCAAACATAACAATATGGGGGATCACATTACGCACATGTAATCACACAAAAAAACATGCAAAAGAAAATAAAGCAAAATACTAGTAAGGCACATGCAATTCAACTTATAGTAGGTTGTCTACATCCCAATCTTGTTTAGTATATACAAAAGGCAAACAACTAGCCAAAGGGACAACATCAAGTGCTAAACTAGGACAAGGCTATCTAACCCCTTGCCCCCACTAAGTGTAGGACAAGGATGAGCCGAGATAAGTGATTAGAATGAGCTCCTTGCAATAAAGGAAATGATTTTCAATGAATGTTAAACATGGAATAGTGAGTATGTTATGATCCTATAGCTATTACATGGCAAGGAGCAAAGTGCATGCTTTAAGGGATTATCTCCATCATATCAAGTTGTTCAAGGATCCTCCTTAAAGCATGACATTCATTAGTAAGGTGCCCAAGAGTTCTATGGTATGTGAAATAGTTCATGTTCTTATGCTTGTTACCCTTACTAGGAGGTGGAAACGTAATCCATCCTTCATGAATGTGTTCCATTTTTTGTTCAATTTGTGTTTTAGTATGTAGGAATGACAACTTTTTGAGTTTGTAAGGTTTGGATTTCTTGCTTGTTTGAGGATCTCGTTGAGGTGGATTGGAAGGAGAAGGACCCAAAGTGATCCTATAATCCTTGTGAGACATTACTTCATCATTATGAGGGAGGAAATTTGTAACCTTGGAAGATGTAGAGGGATAAGGATTTTGATGTCCTAGTCCCTTAGTGTCTTCAATAGGAAGTTGTTCTAAGAGTTTGTGAATTTCATGCTCATTATTTATGTCACATCCTTGTTTAGTTAAAATCTTAAAGCCTTGGACATAAATTTCTTTTGGAAATAGGTGTGTTGGTCACTTTTTTAACATAAGATGGATAGGTGTGCACTTGATTAGAGGAGTTAGGTTCACTCATTGTTGGAGGTGTAGGATTAGTTTATGTCTTAATTTTACGATGTAAAATGTGAAACATTTCAAGTGGTGAGATGGTAGGGGGTGTTGGTTGTTGCATGGATGGGTAAAAGGATGAATTTTTCTTAAGATTGTTAAGGAAATCATTTATGAAATTTTTCATGCTATCATCATCTTCTCCAATGATGTCAACTTCACGAGGACACTCATTCGGAGTTGATTGAGCACGATTAGATTCAATTGTATTAGGATCATTGCCAAAAATAGAACTTGAAAAATCAACTAAAGATGTTAAAGATTTCCATAAATTACCAAGACACATGTCCATTGTTTGATATACAAGGGGATTTTTCAGATTTTTAGATTTATAACAAGGTAATTTTCTTATTACACTATGCAAAAACCTAAAAATGATGTCTTGTAAATGCAATTTTGAAATCACACAATACACTAAATTTATCAAATGAAGCTAAATATGATCAATTTCACTTAATAAAAAATCTGTAAATTGAAACAAAAAACTAAAAATAGCAAAATAGAATGCAAAAACAGATGTTTTAATACCCAAAAAATAAAAAAAGTGACCCTAACAGGGACTCATTCACCCAAGGGTGAAGGGTTCCTAGGTTAGGGTTTTTAAAAATGTTTTTGCAAATTTTTGAGTTGATTCAAGTGGTTTCTAGATTTTGATTAGAAGTAGTAAGTTACAATTTGAATTTTCTACGAAATTAAAGTTGAATGCAAATGCAAAATATGACAAAATGACAAACTAGGAGACCTAATTTGATGTGCAATTTTGTATCAATTTTCAAATTCAAGTGAATGATGATGCAATGCTATGTAAATGATTTGTAAAATGACTGATTTATTTGTATTTTTCAAATGTCAAGAGTGCAAAGTTGCAATCCTAAAACCCCTAAATAAAATGCAAAGTTAATACAAGTTATGCTACCCTAAATGAGACTCAATTCAATGCAAATGAATGCCAAATCTAGATCTAGGGTGAAAATGGACTCCAAAATCATAAAAATACAATGATAAAACTCGGTTTCACCAAAATGAAAAGAAGAAAAATAGGGAAGTCCACCAAAATGAGATTGATGAACTCAATTAGGGGGACCTATTCTTCTTCAATTCATTAGGAAATGAGATCCACACAATGAAAGGACTATCAACCTAAACGCGAGTCAAGTCAAAGTGTGAATCTACAAATTTCCTTTTTTTGCAAGGACAGGGGTCCTAATTAAACAAAATTTTGGGGAGAAAGATTAAAAATAACAAACTAAATCCAAAATGCAATTTGCAACTTGAATGTTGAAGATTAAACTCAATACTAATGGAACCAAAAATCAAAGTACAGATATGAGAGAGGGAAGAAGGTATGTACTAGTCACCAAAAGTGATTTTCTGAAGCTATCTAAGGATTCATTCACCCTATGGTGAATGGGTCTTGGCTAGGGCTCTGTAAAAATGGTTTTTGGGTTCTCTTCTCCTGTGTCTGCACTCCCAGATCCTTGATTTTCACCGTCAGTCAGTTAGAAATAAATCCTATAGGTGAGTTTCCATGAAATTTTTTTGCATCAATAATGACAACAAATGCAACTTTGACAACTTCTTCAATATTTCTCTCCAAGAGATCTTCTACCTAAATCTGCAAACACAAATCAAGATAGAAAAATGTTTCATTGTTGGTCAAACCCTGTTTTGGTAACTAAACCTTGAAATGAAATGAAATGATAAAACATGAAGGAATGATGAATGAACAAAGTAATTTCATTACTCACCAAACCCTTGAATGAACCTTGGAATGTAGATCTGTAACTAGCATGGAATGTCTTCAATGGATGTGGATCTTGATATTGAAACTTGATTTGATACAATACCTTGAATGCCTTGAAATGCTCTTGATCTCATAAAATTGCTATAGGAATTCTCTTGAAAGTCTTAGGATGCTTAGATGAAACTTAGTGAAATGACCTCTTATTTATAGGTATGTAACATTAATTTCCTAAAATTCAAATAACACAAGCCAACATGTGAATATAGATTTGAAATCATTAAAATACTGCCAAAAAAATAATTACAATTTAGGTCCTAAGTCTAAGCAAGGACCCATTCACCCTTGGGCGAATGGTTCATAGGTCACTTGCCTAGGACACACATTGCTCAATGATAAGTGTTATGTTTTTGATAAGGTAAGCAAGGTTTTGAAAGGACCAAGAATCTTTTACAAAGCTAAGAAAAGGACACTTCCAAACAGAAAAGTCATAAACTTTGCCAACAACAAAAAAATAGCACCAGCAGAAACACCGTAGTACTCAACAGGAACACCAACAATACTTGGTCACCAAATAACCAAGTGATAGAACACTTAGAACTAATAGCTGTCCAAAGTCAAAGACAACCAGCAGAAGTACCACCGTAACACAACCAACTCTTGGTCACCAAAAAGCTAGGAGCGACAAACTAACATTATTTTGACAAAAAGAGCCAAAAGGAACTAAATAGCAAACCACCAGAAGCAAACCAAGTTCTCAACACCAAGCATTGACCCCACCTCAATAGGAGACAATAAAGGGGAAAAGGACTAGGTAGGAAAGGCACCTGAAACTGCTCAAACTTCCTAAAACTCTTCACCTCAATAGAAGAGTACACCAGCAAAGAAGGGCATAAGACAATTGAAGGCCCACAGTAACACCACCAACCCCCTCTATCTAAATAAATATCTACCTCAATAAGAGATAGCTACACCTCCATAAGAGAAGCTAGAAAGGGTGCCAATTGACGAAGATCACAACTTTCAACTAGATCCACAAGCTCCACCTCAATAGAAGTCAAAAAATGAGGAAACATGAGCAAAGTGAGAATCGAACAAGCAAAAACCATATTAACTAACCACCAACCCACCTAGGTTGCATGACACAAAAAAACTTCCAAAGGAGCTCCAAAGCTAACCCCCATCGAACATAACTACAGTAGGGGACTAGCAGTACAAAAACACCAACATAGACCAAACTACACCACACAAGCGGTAAACCCCCATCTCCCCTGAAACAACAAAAAGGAGTCCACACAAACCTTCAGGCCCAACAATACAACAACTAAGCCAGCCAAAAAAGCCAACTGCCATTCACAAACATAGGTAAAGATTTGAACCATAACCAGACCCCCAAAGAGTCTAAGAGACTACCTCCTCTGTAGTAGCCAAATCTACAACTAACAAATTCATGGAAAAATTTCATAACCCAAAACAACAAAGGAGACCACCGAAGAGCAACACCTCCCCAAACCATCTAGACCACATAATGAAGATGAAACGAAGCATCACGCCAAGCGCGAACACCCACATCACTAGAGGAAAAATAGCAGCTTTCGTAACCTAGATAAGAATATGCAAAGACAATGACTTAGCATACTCCAACACCGAAGTCACTCCAGCTAGAGGCAACCTGACAACCAAACCTTGAGGAAAAGGAGCTCCACGAGACAAAAAAAAGGATAAGAATAGTCTAGAAAGCCCCCAAGAATCAAAGCCACAAGATAGCTAGGTCCAGGAGAGGCTCCAACAAAGCACCACCAGAACAAAAGGCCTCTAAACCAAAACAAAACACATACTCCAAATAGGGAGAAGTCTATGATTGCCCAAAAAGTAGAGAACACTAACAATGCAACAAAGGGAAGGGTCTCAGAGTGCAGTAAACTACTTACCAAATGTGTGACAGGAAGCATAGAGACACCTAGGCTAGAGACAGCCTAGGCCCGAAGGGCACACAACACCCCATCACCACCATAAACCAGAGCCACTACAAGAAATTAGTCAACAACACCAGAGAGCTCACCAGGGATAGAAACAAACATTCCCCAATGAACACCCACCACGCAACCATCGATTTGCAATCTCCAATCAGGATCCTCATCGTCATTAGACTCCCTAGCATCCACGCCCTTGAAAAAATTCAAATCACCCTCTCCAGACCATTTCCCTCTCGACAGAGCTATGGCTTTCTAAATCATGTTAGACAAATAAATGTAATGTTATGGCATTAATGAATGCTAGGTTTCCTCTTCAAAATTTGTAATTAATTAGGCTTGGATTTGAATTAAAGGGGCCAATTAAGGAAAATTAACCTCAATTAATTAATGAAGCCCTAGATAAGTGTGAAAGTGTAAAGGTACACTTTACAACACCACATTAAGGCATAATTAGGTCCATTTTAATTAACAGGGCCCTAATCTTAATGTGAATATGTAAAATACATATTACAACATTAAATTAAGGCATAATTTAGTTCATTTTATTATTAATTCCCAAATTAAGTGTGAAAAAGGGATACTTTTTCCTACACTACATATTATATCTATCATTTTAAAAGTTACATAACAATAGGAAAAAGGCTTCAAGATTTTACATAGACATGGTTATAAAGGAAAGTATTTAGATTTACATGAACAAAGTGTTTTATAAGCTATTGTATTACATAATAAAAAATAAAAATGGTTTCGGTTACCACCTTAATGTGGATAAAACTTCAAACACTACGCAAAGAATTCAATTATAAAATCAATATCTGTGGTATCTCATGTGATAGATTTTGTATTAAGGATAAAATCAAATTAGTTGTTGGGGGAACCATCAACATGAAAATGGATAAGATGGGGATATAAATAAAACACAAAATCGAGGAAAACTTATCCTTTTGTGAGAGACATAATTATTATGTATTTCTCCAAGAGTATAGCGAGTTATTTGCATGTTCATATCAAAAAATGCTTGGTGTATTAGTGATATAGTTATGCACAATATTATTCTCAATACATATGCTAAGCCAGTAAAACATAAGATTGAAAAGATGCACCCTAGGATTACTTTATTGATCAAAGAATAAATTAGGAATTTCTTAAAATTTTACACGTAGATTTGTAATATAGTATTACTAGAAAAACTAGTTGAACATATTTATATATGCATGAATTTCAAGGATCAAAAGAAAGAACTATAAAATATGACTTTCCATTAACAAATATTAATATGCCTGTAATTCTATTACCAAGATGATATGTTATCACTTATGGATGGATTTTTATTTTGTAATCAAATATTTATAAATCCCTATAATATTGT